>MU224111.1:183732-193981 GCA_018584345.1 Thuja plicata
AGCATCCATTTCCAAGTTCTCAAGTTTTTCAAGTCTTCCTCTCAAGCATTCAAGTTCTCCATTGAAGATCAAGGATTCAAGCTCTCAAGCCTTTGAAGCGATTAGGTGCAGACATTCAAGATTCATCATTCAAACCCTAGATCTAGCCATCATGGTGGTGTGATCTTCCTTCAAGATCCTTTGTGCATCCTCAAGACTCTTTCATTGTCTCTTCAAAGTGGATTTCAAGCATAAAATCATGGAGGTTTATGGTTCTTATTGATTTCATTCTTTCATACTTATTTACTTGCATACATTTCAATTTCAATTACATATCTATTTGAGTATCATAGCTTCATTGTTAGATTCAATTCTACTACTGGCTAGCATTCTGTACTTTATTGATTTCAAGGTTAATTCCTAAATCAGGTTTTGACTAAGGCAAACTCCTCCCCCACAACAAACAATCTCCTTTTTCTTGTAGGTACAGGTACAGAACAACAGATTTGAACCCAGATCTGAATACCCTTTTCGTTAAAATTTTGGGATCCACGAACAGAGTCACTTTCAAATCTGTGCAGGTCAGGGTCGACATTATTGGGTCAGGGTTGACATTTGTGGGTCAAGGTTGACCTTTTTCATAAGATGACATCAGAACGAGAAATGATTTCTAAGTTTTGTTCGTCTTTGCATTTCAGTTCGGTATCAACTGTCAGTTTTTCCAGAAACTCAATACAGACCTCAAAAAATAGCATTCTTTGATCTGCAATATTTCAAGGTTAGTGCATTTCTCCTATCTTTTCAATTACTGTTATACATCATTTCTACACATATAATTAACAGAATTTAAGGTATCTCCTTTGTTATTCTCCCTTCCAAATAGTTGATTCATTTGTGCATTAACCCTTCTTTGGGGTTGATCAACTTGGATCTCCCATTTGTGCATTTGAGGATAAAAGGAACATCTTATCTTCTCCCTAATCACAATTACAATATACAATAAATAGCATTCAACTAAATATAAAGTAAAGGAAATCAATAATTAACAATCAAACTACACATCTACAACACACCCACACACGAAAAATTTAATCCTTTACATGAGTTAAAGATAATTATCCAAAGGCACTAAACATGTTTCAATGGAATATTGATATTAGAGTTAATTTGGTGAAGCCGACTTTGTGAAGCGTCACATCTATTCAGTTTGAGTTGCATGGTACTAACTTTGATTGCGTGATTGGTTGAGCCAAAAAGAAAGTTGTTGAAGTGTTTCCAGATACCATCATGATCTTATCCTTGGTGAAGGTACATATAGTAGTTCTGTTATGTTCGCTAAGTGTGAAAATGTAGTGAACAAGAAAAGACAGTGAAGAGAAGAAAGTCAAAAAGAATAAGTTGAAGATCTATATGAAGAAACAGAAGTTGATTGCAATTCATTGGAACTGATCAAGACAACAGGTCTACTCAAACAGTTCATTTACCAGATATAGTGTATATCTGTTGTACTGAAGGTTGTAGCCTTCACCATCTTAACAGTGAGCTATTAGACAGTGAGTTCTCACCCTTAACAGGGTTATATGTAAAAGAATCCTAATAGGGTCTGACTTTTAACCAGGTCTCTATACTTCTTGCATTGTAAAGATCAACTCCTAACATGGTTGTAAGATTTCTAATATGGATCATTATAAACTAGTGCAGTTATTTGTGGGTGCTAATTCCCACCAGGGTTTTTACCTATTTAGTTTCCCCATAATCAAAATTGTTGAGTACTCTATTGTGTTATCTGAATGTGCATTTACTTTATATCAAATTAAAGTTAAGAAAGAGAAAAGAATTAAATTGACTGATAGCTGATTCACCCCCCCCCNGATTCCCCCCCCCCCCCCGCCCCTCTCATTTATCCTTGGCACTATTCCAACACAAAGTCCTGTGGAGATTGGGCCAAGGGTAATCCTCCAACCTCACTAAGTGAACTGAGAAATTCAACCATTGTAATCATGAGCTACTTGAGTTCACATTTTTCCTTACCATCCTTTTGAGATTGATTGAGCATGTGGTCTGCAGAAAATTTAAACAAATGGTCCTTGGTATCTCTATTTAACACACCGAACTCCATCTTTGTAACCTCAAAATCTTCTACCGCAGGTTCATGAACTCCTTCCTTTTGCTTGAAGGTTGCGATCTCGGTGATCACTTTTCTTGTAGCAGGATTGGTAGTTAGCCTCGCATTGCTCTTAACCCTTTTTTCCTTCGAGGCACGAGTAGCATACTTGGTAAATATCTCTTTGACTGATAAGGAGACAGGTTTAAAGTTGCACTTCCTATTCACCGAATCTGTCAACCAAGGGAGAATTGAACTAGACACCAACCTATTATCTACTGTCTTGGCAGGCATCACGTGCTCCTATTGAACTTCAAGCTTGTTATTTAACATCTCTTGGTCTTTCTTATCATGCTCCGAGGAGAAAGAGATGTCTTCATCATTGATATCAATATCAATATAACCACAATCTGGGGATGCCATTTGTGTTTGACCTTCAGACCTGGTTCTTAACCTTGTTCGAGGTGTGGTAGGATGTGCACATGAAGTCACCTTCCTTTTAGACGGAACAATATTACCTACATGAGTGATCAAGAGGGAAGCATTAGAGGGAATGGGAAACACTTCAACTGAGATGGGGCTTGCATTAGATTTCTTAGGAGATGTAATCTTTGCTTTGTCTTCCTTTCTCTTTTTAAACTAGTCATCAGTGTAGGCTAAAATGAACCTAGCCCTTAATTTGATATCCTCTTCCTCTTCTCTTTTCTAGTCTACTTTCATCAAAACCTCTGTGTTTGGATCATCGAAACTAAGTTCAATGATTTTAGAATGATCTTCTTTCACGCTAGCTATGTTAAACTTTAGCTGCAAGGTTTTGATTTGGGGAATCAATAACCTAGAGTGATCCCTCTTTTTAATCGCTTCCTTGTCTCTGATATCTTTCCACAAATCTTCAACATGCGGGTTCAATTTAGACTGGATACTCAAGTCAAAATCCTGCCTTGTGAATCCTTTGTTGTCAAACCCTCTCCTCGGTTCATAGAACTTCATATGAAACCCCACCAAATTAATTCCTATCATGAAGACGTCAAGCATACTCTTGCATGTCATATTCCCAAGACTAATTAGGAACATAGAATCCCATTTCTCCTCAGGAAGATTATTTTTAATCACTATGAACATCTATCTGCAAACCGCCACCAAGATGAAACAATCAAAGCACAACCTCAGCAATTTAAGAGGTTCTTCGTCAAAACCCTCAACTCTCACATAGGTGAACTATGGAAATTGAATATAAAAGTTATCAAAATGTTGAACTAGTTTCTGTGCTTCTTGAGAAATCCTCTGATTTGGGGTTCCGGCTAGCTGGTAACACAATTTTCTGAGGAAAACATCATGAACTCTCATGTAGTCTTCAAGGACTCTGTCTTTCCTCGGTAAAGGGTAATATTTAAAAATGCATATGTCTTCACTCCATGGCTCATGGGGAATCCCGGAAAGGTCTTGAGTGCATGGAAGGAAATATNAAAACATCATGAACTCTCATGTAGTCTTCAAGGACTCTGTCTTTCCTCGGTAAAGGGTAATATTTAAAAATGCATATGTCTTCACTCCATGGCTCATGGGGAATCCCGAAAAGGTCTTGAGTGCATGGAAGGAAATATATTAAGTAAGAGGACATATAAAATTCCTGCCTTATCGCCTGTGCCTGTTTAAGCTGATCTCGTAGTGAACTTGCAATTATTTCAGCCTAGTCTAGACTTTGCTTTCCTTCTAAAACAATCTCAATAAATTAGTACATCCAGTCTTTGAAAAGGAGAACCTTCTTTGAACCTTTCACTCTATGTAATAAAACCATTATATCATGAATGTGAGGTTTCATATGGTCTTTGGTAAAAAACTTGGGCAATTTGGAACCACCTTTGTAATTTGACATAGTCCACTTGAGAGCAATGTTACTGAGTTTCTTGTCACTCCTCTCTTGAAATTGAGCAAGCGACTGGGTTGGGGTAAAATTGAAAAAAGCCTCATTTGTGAGCTTAAAAATTGACATTATTTTTTCTCTTTTTATAGTCAAAAGACTGTTACCCACGTTATTCAACACACTCTTGGACTTAACATCATACTGGTTTATGCACTGTAGAACTAGCTTTGGATTAATTACAGTTGGGGGAAAAGCGTCGGCTTGAAACAAACCACTAGACATGAGCTCTAAGGTATACTCCTTCTCTACTGAATCCTTCATATTTTACACCAAATTCTCTACTTCAACTCCCAACAAATTAATATTTGTGATCAATGGGGCTCTACACTCTAGATTCACAGTATTTCCAAAAAAATGCATGCTAGACCTCATTTTGCATTCCCAAACAAACAAAGAATTGTAACTCTTTGAAAATACACTACCATGTAGAAAATAGGAAGCAAAAGGGGGATTTTTGGTGTTTACCTGTACTCTGTCAACTCAGCAAAACAACAACCTCTGTCCTTCGCAGCTGAGACTCCTCAACCTAGTTATGAAAAGGAAAAAGTTGAAGGACATAATTTAAAGAATACTCACCCAGTTGTAATACAACCAAAGAGACAAACATTAAATGTGGCATGTAGGCTCGTGCAGAGTGAATCTGACAACGTGACATTTGGAGATCTTCATTTAATCAAATCACTTAAGTCATAAATACTTTCCATTTAATGTCACTACTTTACTCGTGCTAAAATATCATCCACCTTAACCCATTTTGCCAGCTCGGAATTACCCCGTGTCTACCATCAAATCAAAATTGATCGTACCATTATTCCAATAAATATTACTTTGACGTGTCATGTCACCTGTCACCTTAGCTGTCACATCAATCTTTAAGCCCGCTGAATCTACCTTTGAACTACTATGAACTACTTCAAACCAAGGTTTGAAGAGGTTCAAAGTGGTTCGTTGATGCATCATGACATGGCACGGGTCCCACCTGCGATCACCGATTTTAGCCCAAAATATTTTTTTGAAGTGCTTTGAACTACTTCGAACTGAGGTTCAAAATGCTTCATGAGGAAGAAATAACTTCTAACACTTGGCCGAGAAGAGCCGAATCCTACAAGACGGGTTCATAAAGTATTAAGGTGATTGACTCAGAAGCAAAACCGACATTGGAAAACTCTTTTACCATGAAATTTTGTGATAAGGAGGAAATCGAGAAAGGATTTAAAATATAATAGGGTTGAGGAGACTTTTACCATGGCGACTCAAATAGACCCTAACAAGCAAATTGATGAATCTCCATCTGGGCATGAAAATAACAATGGTCATTTCTTCTCCTGGCATGATGAAGAAGGTTCTGAAAATCAATACCGCATATTAGTTGGGTGGACGGTGATAGAAATAGCCACAAGTATTTCCTAATTTGGGGCCAATACAGATCCCATTGGCACAATCTCGGACGCATTTCAACTATTGATATTTTCAGCCCCAAAAGAATGGAAGCTTTGCAACATCTCTAAAGAGAACACACATTTCGCACGATTCGACTTATTTTCAAGGAAAAATGAAAGGTTATGGATATCAGGTAGATGGTGTTCTGCATGTCTTAGAATTTATTGGGAAACATGATCATCAACACAAACATCTACGATCCGGCTTTTGCAGGGTTGAAATATTCCATCTAGGAGATGATGAAGCTCGATGGCACACACAATTTTTTTGACTTTTTTGTATCCCTTTGGTTGCTATACCTATAGGTTTTGGACTGTCAGATGGCCAAGCATGGGTGAAGTGTTTGAAAAAATGCCTCAAAGAAAATAGAATATTTACCTAACCGTGTTGTAATCTTATGAACAAGAAATAAGAACTTCAAAAAGGTACATTTCCAAACTTGTTAAAAAAAGCAGCAAAGATTACTTTACAGAAAGTATCAAGTATTCGACAAGAAGATCAATGGAGGAAGCAACCGACACATGAATGAGGGCACCACCATACCAAATCTCTCCAAATCTCTCCAGAGTCTCCACTTATCAATCCCTCTTCTCTTCGTTTTATACGAAAAATTGGCAAATCCCATGACCACCACTCGCGCAAAAAAAACATACTCGATGAGGAGAAAATGAGAAAAGAGAAACATTAGTTAAATATTAAAAATAAATACAATCAATAATAAATGGAAGGCAAACATCTAAAATAGACGACCAAGATTAATGCAATTGTCTTGCATTGTCTTTAATTCCCTCACAACCATTGATTGAAAAGTGAGTTAATTTTGTTAAGAAAAGAAATTATTTTTATTTTGAAAAGAACATTTGTTTGATATATTGAATGAGGTGAAAAGAAAAATGTCATAGTAAATAAGAGATGGTTGATGAGAATAAACAAGGCTCAAAGCAACTATTGCCTAAAAATTGGAAATTGGAAATTGGAGATTTAGCTTAGGAAAATTTAGTTAAGCTAATAAATTAATATTAAACTAGAATTATATTATAAGATGATTGATAAATAATTTTTTCCATTGTTACAGATAATAGTTTGTAGAAAAAAATGCCACAGAAATCGCTCATATCTCTAAAACTTTTTTAGCCAATCAAATAATAGATAAATCATTTTCTAAAGATATTTAGTTAAAAAATTTGCATGTATACTTCAGTTAATAAAAAAAATGTAACATGAAAAATAAGAATATTACACTTAATAAAAAAATTCTAGTTGTTTGGCATATTACACTTAATAAGAAAACCTAGTTGTTTTCCTGAGTTGCCAAACTTCATATGACAAAGGATATGGCTTCAGTGTTCAAGTAGAATTTAATAAAAACTTTACTTGCCTAAAAAGTTGGGATCCCAATTTGCTATTTGACTTCAAAGATGGATATTTTATGTACAGGCACAGCCAGACTCGTATAGAAAGCTGTGTTGTGCTTTATATTTCTGTGGAGTTCTATGTTGAGTTTCAGAAGAAACAAGTTAAGAGGCTATACCTTGCTGCTGAATCTGTTCCACCTGGGAATATATCCCATTAAATACACTCAGATAATTTGGCTCTTTGAATTATTTCTAGAAAATGTTTTCTAGGAAAGTGATTGTGTCAACTTGAGGTACTGAAATGCAAACAAGTATACTGGGTGGACATTGCTATTGAAGCTATGTATGGCAATTGAGACTGCCTATGTCCCCAAAAGATGTTGCATATGAATACAAAATAAAGGTACTGAGGGAAATGACATACTAGAATGATTTTGGTGCTGAAAATACTAATTTGGTGGCAGATAACAGGTACAGAATAGAAGAAAATTATAAATGTCTGTATTCTCAAACAAAAACCAGAGCAGAATAAATTGTACCAAGGGTTTGGCAGGAACAATGGGAAACCTAAGATAATAGATAGTTCCAGAATTGACTTAATTTCTAATACAGAGAAAATTATGAAGCTCATAGAGAAAGGAAGAAAATTCATATTAACAAGAGACAAATTAGAAGACACAATTCCACAGTAACCAAGACAATGTTGTTACAACTTAGCTCTAGGGTATCTTTAGAGTTGACTATAGATATTTCATGTGTATAGTCAACAAGGCTTCTAAAAAATAGAATGGATAATCCATGCCAAATCTCTTAAAATTACATAAGATCAATGCTTACAAGGTAGTGAGCCCAAATTTATGAAAGAATAACAGCCTAGCATTTGAGATCTAGTCAACAACATCTGCCAATCACTTTGATAGTATTTACTCTTTAGGAAGCATAATTCGTGACATGGCTTAACCGCCTTCTGTGGGTCGGGTTAAATCTAACATTTGTCTCAGGCATTGACAGTTCTGATTTTGGTGCAATGACAAATGATTCCAACAATTGGTATCAGATCCTTAGGTCACGGGTGCGAGTCTCCTGTCAGTGGGTGCTGAGGGGGAGATTGTTGACTTGGTGGTCAGCACTTCCTTGGAGATTCATGACATGGATTAACCACCTGTTAAGCCTCTTGTGGGTCAGATTAAATCTGACATTTGTATCGGACATTGACAGTTTGAACTTTTGGTGCAACGGCAAATGATTCCAACACATTGTTTCAATCAACTGAGTTTTCAAGCTTCACTAATAATTTGCATTGAATCGAGGGTCTGCAATGCAATTACATGAACATAAAAAAGAGAAAAAAATAGTCACAACATCTATATCATACTTGAGATTTCAGTCGGGTAGCCATGCATATCATACCATCATAGTTGATTCAGATTATTTGTAAAGGAAATAGGGTCTACTATTGCAGTTACAAGTAAACCTTCTAAAACAAGTTTAACATCAAGTATTTCACCCTCTGCTCCATTTCATTATCATTCTATGCAGATTGGAACATTAATATCCTCAAGGTTACTAAAACAAAACTTAACCAATTCTCTTTTACATGAGATTCTCAGGCTGAAGAAGGAAAATGAAACACACAACCAAACTGGTACCATTATACCTCAAGTGCTATTGGCATTGTAAATAACATCTCACATTATATTAAATTTCACACAGAAAATTCATCGAGTTTAAGAAATTTGACTTCAAGTTTATTAAAAATGTGTATCACAATTATCATACAATCATCAACAATACAAATTTTCAGACCAATTGTGATAATTAAAATTGTGTATGACAAAACAATAATAAAAAACATAGTTAAATCATCACACTTAAACACCAAGTTACAGACTTTGAAGATGGCATTGCTACCTAGGTTCTCTTTATTTCCACCCAATTTATCTTTATCGATCCACTTGCATGTGGACCATTCCTACAATGGCTGTCAGGTGGACATAAATTTTACCAAACATGGAAATGTAATGTAAATTGTCTTTTTTCTTTTACCTGTCTATCTATGTTAGCATTTTCTTTGGCTATGGATATGCGCAAAGATATTAGCAAGATTAGAATCTTGTATCGAGAAGGTTGCATACATATATATTTAATTTGTTTATTTAAATAAAATTTAACACTTAATTGTTCTTAATCTTTTTCACTTCAATGACAGTGGCTTCTGAAGTTTCTATTTCTGTTAGAATCTGGAGGAAAAATATTAAATGTAAAGTGCATTACCACGTCTTTTATGAAATTAGTGTACACAATTTTATTATTGATGCAAAAATATAAACATTTACACAGTTATTATCAAAAGCATTTTCAATCATTCACATGAACTGTTGAAATATCCTATCTACAATACATAGCTATTGCTATTCTTAACTTAACTGCATATGCAGGACTATATATAACATGTTTAAACAGAAGGATTATTCGCAGCAACTGTATGACAGATACAGGGAATATTTTGAGGATTATATAACTACAATGGTTGGTTATTTTCTAGTACTCCAATCTTCTATTTTTAATTTTTTACTATTCTGTGATGTATGCACCAATATTGCTTCTTCAGATGGTAGTTATGCTAGTTTTGTATGCTTCTGTAGTTAAGTTGGAGGGAAAACAACCATCTGCATATTGGTGATTTAATAAACTTTGTGATTATACTGCATTGTAGGTATACTCCGAGTATGATTAATTTGCTTTGTGGGTGTTGAAGATCCTTTGCAAAATGTCTTCTGATTATTCTCCTTTTAAGACCATAAAATAACAAATATTTTTGAGCATGAAAAGAATATTAATGGCTAGTCATTCGTACAAATCCGGATCTTGATATGTAAATTAATGCTGAGACAAGAAATCAAACATATTGATTCCTTTTATACAAAATGCAAATTTGACAAACTCGTGCCATTGCAGAGTTATATTTGATTCAGTGGGATGAATGAAGCATCATGTTGAACCCTTAAAATGACCTCACTATGATACCAGTCCACCTAACAGATAGATTTATATCATCAAGCTGTTGGTGCCCAAAAATGTTGAATTGGATTTCCTATGGACTTGCCAATCCAATGTTTGGAAAACCAATTGTTTTTGGCCAACTAACGGGAATGATCGATTATGATCCTCTTCCCCTGCACTTTTGGCTCTGTAGGACCAAGGCGGGTGAACCTTCACCTGAATAGGCTTTTTATGGCAGATAACCTGTGTATGAAACTCAAACTTCCATCTCTCAAAGTATGCGAAGGAACTTGAAATAAATATAACTAAAATCAATATATCATGAACTGTAAATTGAAATAATTTAAGTAATTGAAAGAATGTTTAGTAAATGTGTATGTAATTTAAAATGAACAGATAGATAAGATATCACAAAACTATAAACAATGAACTGAATAACTATAA
>MU224111.1:194540-207593 GCA_018584345.1 Thuja plicata
AAAATCCAAAACATATTGTAAAATTCTAATATTTTTTTTGGAGATAGGAAATTTAATTTCCCGAACTGGGTCTTTTTTATATTTTTAAAATTCGACCATCTTCATCCTCTGTCGACATCATCTTTGCAGTAGGTCTAAATTCCAGCATCTCTGAAACCTTCGCTTGTAGAATTTTGATTGTTTCTCTCATAGAGCTTCCTTCCATAATCCCTCAAATTTTAATTGAAAAGMAATATGTTGTTGTATCCCATTTAATGTACTTCATCATATTATTAATTATTGGGCATAGATTTTAGGATTCCATTTTTTAGAGTTTTATCACTTTATAGAACTCTAAATTTTGCCAAAAATTGAGAGCTCCAACACAAGCCACGAAGACCTGACTGTAGCATTGATGTAACATAAATGTGCAAAATTACTTGAAAAACAATCATATTCAAAATTTTTGCTTTTCATAAAACTTGTGTAAACTGTGAGTATTGTTTTGCAAATAAAATCTAAAAGTTAATACAATATCCTATTGATTTACCATTCTTACGGTTCTTTTGCTCGAAGTGGAGGTCATAAGCCAGAGGCATTATTTCTCTTTGATAACCAGTGTGCCGAGGGAAACACGAGTTAATAAGTGGAACCAGAGGGATAAAATGGGAGTTCCAACTCTATGAGAGTATCGTTTCATTTGGAAAGAAGAAGGGGATAGGCTCCTCACACCACGTTAATCTGGAGCTGCTACGCTTCGTTCAGAGTGAGATATCTCAATTTATACTGGAAAACCAAATGAAACCTTTTTCAATTGGGTAAAGGTCCACACTAATATCTATATGCACTCTCTTAAATACAACCAATTGATGAATTTCTATTTGGGCATGAAAATAACAGTGGTCATTTCTTCTCCTAGCATGATGAAGAAGGTTCTAAAAACACGATACCACATATTAGTCAGGTGGACGGTGATAGTAATAGCCACAAGTATTTCCTAATTTGGGGCCAGCACGGAGTCCATTGGCACAATCTTCGACACATTTCAACTATTGAGATTTTCAGCCCCAAAAAAATGGAAGCTTTGCAACATCTCAGAAGAGAACACACATTTCGCACAATTCACCTTATTTTCGAGGAAAAATGAAAGGTTGTGGATATCAGGTAGATGGTGTTCTGCACATCTCAGAATTTATTGGGAAACATGACCATCAGCACAAACATCTACGATCCGACTTCTGCAGGGTTTAAATATTCCATCTAGGAGATGATGAAGCTCTGAATTTTTTGCATCCCTTTGGTGACTGTTGACCTTCAATATCTAAGATAGACGACCAAGCACGGGTGAATTGTTTGACAAAATGCCTCAAAGAAAACTAAATATTTACCTAAATGGAGGAAGCAACCGACACTTGAACGAGGGTTCTGCAGACAAAACACATATACCAAATCAACACTCACCTACGCAATGAGTTATGGATATGTAAATTTTCTACATTCAGTTTCATGCGACGGATCCCATGGCCACCACTNTTCAATATCTAAGATAGACGACCAAGCACGGGTGAATTGTTTGACAAAATGCCTCAAAGAAAACTAAATATTTACCTAAATGGAGGAAGCAACCGACACTTGAACGAGGGGTCTGCAGACAAAACACATATACCAAATCAACACTCACCTACGCAATGAGTTATGGATATGTAAATTTTCTACATTCAGTTTCATGCGACGGATCCCATGGCCACCACTGGTGAAAAAAAAACATACTCGATGAGGAGAAAACGAGAAGAGAGGAACATTAGTTAAATTTTAAAAAGAAATACATTCAATAATAAATGGAAGGCAAACGTCGAAAACAAACAACCAAGATTAATGCAATTGTTTTGCATTGTGTTTAATACCGTCACAACCATTGATTGAAAAGTGAGTTGATTTTGTTAAGAAAAGAAACGCCTTTCAGTGTAATTAATTATAGTAATAATATTAATAAATATAATTTAATGATGTATAATAGATTTTATTAAAAGATAATAATTTAATAAATACAGAGTTTGAAACTATAAAACAATTTTAGTTAATTTATTGAGGATAATTATTTAATATAAAATTTATATAATATATATTATGAGATAATAACATATATTTTAAATTATAATATAATAATTATTTTGATTTTACAACGAACATTTGTTTGATATATTGAATGAGGTGAAAAGAAAAATGTCATAGTAAATAAGAGATGGTCGATGAGATTAAACAAGGCTGCAAAGCAACTATTGCCTAAAAATTGGAAATTGGAAATTTAGCTTAGGAAAGTTTAGTTAAGCTAATATTAATATTAAACTAGAATTATATTATAAGATGATTGATAAACAAACTAATAAAATACTTAAAAACATATTTCATTATTGAAAATTTATAACATTTTTAATTTTAAAATAAATTTAGTTATCTTTTTAACATTAGTAATGTCAAGGAGATTCAGAAGATTTTAGAAGGTATTAGGATCCCCCTCTCTCTGTTAGATGACAAGGTTGTCTGGTGTCATAAAATTTTGGGGGAGGTCATGGTGAAATATGCTTATTTAGCCAATTCAAAGAAGGTGGCGAATGAGAAAAGTTGGAGAAAGTTGTGGATCCCTCAATTGATCCCTAAAATTAATTTTTTCTAGTGGACTATGTTGCATGGAAAGATTCTCACGCTGGATAACCTCTAGAAGTGGGGATTTTAGCTGGTCAATAGATGTGTTATGTGTAAAAATCAGGAAGAGACTAAAAACCATCTAGTAATTCATTGTCCCTATGCGTCTATGGTGTGGTCCAAAATGATGAGCAAAATGCAGCTGGATTAGGTTTTTATGGAGAGTGTTGACCAATTTGTTATCGACTGGGGTCATTCTTCGGTACACCCGCTTATTAGTCTCCTATGGAGAATGTTACCCCCACATGTTTATTGTAGTCTATAAAAAGAAAGAAATAATAGGGTGTTTAGAGGGGAGGAAACAGATATTGAGGAGACAGTGAGATCAGTTGTTAATCTGCTGAAGGATAACCTAGTGACTTGTCGATGGAAAATTCCTCAACTCCCCCCTAAGGATTTAGATTGTAGAATGGCTCAGGTTTGGCATCTCCCTAACTCCCTTTCTTTTGATAGCTCCAAGGTGGTGGCGAGGAGAAATACTAAGTGGGCCCCCCCAGAAGAGATTTACACCAAGCCAAATTTTGATGGGGCTGCCTCTAATGGGATTGCTGCAGGAGGAGGTATTATCAGAGACCACCTTGGGAAGATGATTATTGCTTATGTGGTTCATCTTGGGACAGGTTCTAACAATGTGGTAGAAATCTCAACCTTATTTTGGGGCCTGAAGGTGGCAGTTTTCGTGGGAATTAAAAATTTGATTATCTAGGGAGACTCAAAAATAGTGATAGAGATAGTCAAGAGAAATTACAGGGCTAGCTAGAATATGTTCAATCTACTCGAAGACATTTGGTTGTTTCTCCCAAGGCTGGATGAATTCAAATTGTAGCACATATATAGATAGGGAAATGTGGCTGCGGACGCGTTGGCTGCTACGGGTCTCACTATACAAGGAACTAATTGCTGGATAAATTTGAATTCGCTGATGAAGCAAATAGTTTTGCTCATTGAGAATGAAATAAAATAGGTATTAAATGATGAGGCACGTGGATGACGTTGATTAGTAATTACTTTTTGGTGAATTTATAGCTCATAATTAAAGCATCTAGTTTTAGTCCTAAGTAGATTTCTGTCTTATGCTACATTGGTTGCCTTCGCTCAGTGTTCTGTGTTGAATTTCTTTTCTGGGTTTGGGTGAATGCTAGTCTGTGTGGTGGCAAAATGGGTGGGATGTCTCTGGAGTCCCAAGAAGAGGAAATTTTTGAGCATAGTTATGAAATGGGCGATGATATGGTTAGGGTGGAGCCGTCTAAGATAGAAGATGGGCTTCTCAATAACCCATGTGTGATTAAGTACTTGAAGGAGGGAGGCTTTTACCCTTACATGGAAGCCATGTAGGGTAGTGATGAGCTAATTTCTATGTAGCTGGTTAATTCTTGGGATGATCACAAGGTAACCATAAATGGGATAACCTTTGAAATCAATTAAGAGGTTATTGCCCAAGCAATGGGGCTATCCATTGAAGGGAAGAAGTGGAAAAAGGTATCGAAAAGCAGAGACGATACTAGCATCAAAAGATTTTTTAAGAAATCAGAGATTCCGGTCCATATTCATGTGGGCTTCAAACAAGATGTGCTTCCTGATCCCTAGAACGAGGTATGCCTAATTTTGATGAAATACCTTGCTCTTTAAAGGTTGTTTTGGCACTTGTTATAACTACCACTTTCCTCTGCTTAACCATTTTCACTACAATGATACTATCTCCTTTCCTTTTTCAAGCTACACTCGCTTGAGGCTTTAGTGATGGATGTGAGAGATAAGAAAAAATCCAAGCAACATTACTGCATTCTCCTAGAAGGCCTTATTCTCCATCTTTATAATTTCCACCTTGCTTTGTGCCCTCCTAGAATTGTCACTCTGTAGGATATTAACACCACCTCTGCTAATGTTCCTAAAGAGTTAAAGGCTTCACATTCCCAACCCACCTTGACCTCCAAAATGCATACTCCCGTGTGTACTATACCCAAGAAAGATAAAGTGGGTTCCAATGGGAGGAACTCAAATCAATATTGATTCAGAGGAGGAAGAAGTTGATAATGATAGCAGGAGTAGGTCCCATAGATTGCCTCCAACACTCGGTTCAAACAAAAAGGAGTGAGAAAAAGATATCTAGAAGATGAAGAAGAGGACGGGGATTAAGAGGAGGATGAAGGGAGGAAGAAAGAAAGTATCCTGGGAAAAAAGAAGGGGAAAAATCTAAAAAGATGAGGACCTCTTTGACAAAGATAGAGGTAAAGTCACCCCACCTAAGGAGGGAGCCGATCTTCCCAGTTTTTGGTAAGTTTTAAACTTTCCACAGTGGATTTATCTAAAAAGAAGTCGTTTAAAGAAAAGCATTCAGATTCATCGCTTACCACGACCTTGCCTTCTGGTCTACATGTGGACTCTATTACTAAGAAGGAAACTAAGGGTAATAAGGAGGAGGCCTAGGAGGAGAGTAAGGTAGAAGCTGAGGGTAAGGTGGAAGCTGAGGGAGACCTACACCAAATGCAGGAGGAAATTAAGAAACTTTAAGCCTCTTCTCAGAACTTAGTTTCCAAAAATTTGGATTCGCCGCTTACCATGACCTTGCCTTCTGGTCTACGTGTGGACTCTATTACTAAGAAGGAAACTGAGGGTAATAAGGAGGAGGTCCAAGAGGAGAGTAAGGTAGAAGCTAAGGGTAAGGTGGAAGCGGAGGGAGACCTACACCAAATGCAGGAGGAAATTAAGAAACTTTAAGCCTCTTCTCAGAACTTAGTCTCCAAAAAGGTCCTTCGGGAGGTGAAGGAGGAAATCAGAGAGCTGGGTGAAAGATTCAATAGAATTATGAAGTTCGCTATCAAAGTTATGGATTTAGTGGTTACAACTCTTCAGCTATTGCACATGGAGAACTCGAAGACCCCTGGGGAGGAAAAGAACGATGGGAAACTCTTCCAATTCCTTGCGGAGGATTGGCTAAAGTTGATTCTTAATGAAGGGGTAAAAATCCCAAGTAGTTTCTCTGTTCTTTTTCGATGATTTTGTCTGATAGCATTTTATGGCGGTTGGCCATTTTGGTCCTTGTTGTTGTTATGTTTAATTATGCTGGTCGTAAAACTATTACTTTCTTTCTTGCTTAAGATAGGTTGTTTACAAATATTGCTGATACTGACATTCACAGATTGGTGACCAACTTCGTGGTGAAGTTGGGGTCTATTGGTGTTAATAGAATGGTTACCAACTTCATGTTGAAGTCGGGGCTTGTTGTTTCTAGTTACTAGTTTTTTATTTTCAAAAAAGGGATTGGTTGAGGGTGTGCTAACTTTGGTTATGTGCTGGTAGTCTGGCACTTCTCGTGTTGGCTTTGTTTTCTTGTTAAGTCAGCCCCCTTGCTCTATCTTCTTTTTTAATCAAAAAAATAAAAAATCTCTATACAAATAATTAAATTCTAAAAAATAATAAAAAATCTAAAGAAAATCACATTCATAATGTGTTGAGACTATTTATTTCCATTGTTCCAGATAATAGTTTGTACAAAACATTTCCACAAAAATCGCTCATATCTTATAAACTCTAGATAAATAATTTTCTAAAAATATTTAGTTAAAAAATTTGCATGTATACTTTAGTTAATTAAAAAAAATTGTAACATGAAAAATAAGAATATTACACTTAATAAAAAAGCCTAGTTGTTTGGCAAATTACACTTAATAAAAAAACCTAGTTGTTTTCCTGAGTTACCAAACTTCACACAACAAAGGATATGGCTTCAATGTTCAAGTAAAATTTAATAAAAACTTTACTTGCCTAAAAAGTTGGGATCCCAATTTGCTATTTGACTTCAAAGATGGATATTTTCACTATAGGCATAGCCAAACTGGTACAAAAAGTTGTGTTATGCTTTATAATTCTGTGGAGTTCTATTCTGAGCTTTTGAGCTTCAGAAGAAACAAGTTAAGAAGTTATACCTTGCTGTTGCACTTGTTCCACCTGGGAAAATATCCGATTATATGCAACCCAGATAATTTGGCTCTTTGAATTATTTCTAGAAAAAATTTCTAGGAAAGTGATTGTGTTAATTTGAGGCACTGAAATGCAAAGAAGTATACTAGGTGGACATTGCAATTGAAGCTATGTATGGCAATTGAGACTGTTGATGTCTCCAAAAGTTATTGCATATGAATGAAAAATAAAGCTATTGAGGGAAAGGACACACTAGAATGATTTTGGTGCTCAAAATACTAATTTGGTGGCAGATAATAGGTGTAGAATAGAAAAAAATTATAAATGGTCATGTTCTGAAATAACAACTAGAGCAGAAGAAATTGTACCAAGGGTTTGGAAGGAACAATGGGAAACATAAGACAATGGATAGTTGCAGAATTGACTTAATTTCTATTACAGAGAAAATTGTGAAGCTCATAGAGAAAGGAAGTAACAGTGCACAAAGATATGAGGAACTTAATATTTGTCAAGAATATTTGAGCATCTTATAATCAATAAAAATCCTATTAACAAGGGAAAAATTAGAAGACACAATTCTACAGTAAAAGATAGCTGCCAAGACAATGTTGTTACAACTTAGCTCTAGGGTATAGATATTTCATGTGTACAGTCAACAAGGCTTCTACAAAATAGAAATGAATAATCCATGCCAAATCTCTTAAAATTGCATAAGATCAATGCTAACAAGGTAGTGAGCCCAAATTTCTAAAAGAATAGTAGCCTCAACATTTGAGATCCAGCCACATCTGTCAATTGTTGACTTAGTGGTCAGAACTTCCTTGAAGATTAGTGAGCATTTTTATTAGGGCTTTTGGTGCAACGACAAATGATTCCAACACCAATAAATTTGATAGTATTTACTATTTAGAGAACATAATTACAATCTAGTGAGTTTTCAAGATTCACTAATAATTTGCATTCAATCTAGGGTCTGCAATGCAATTACATGAACATATGAAAGAGAAAAAAAAAAATTCACATCATCTCTATCATACTTCAGATTTCAGTCGGGTAGCCATGTATATCATACCATCATAGTTGATTCAAATTATTGTAAAGGGAATAGGGTCTACTATTGCAGTTACAAGTAAACCTTCTAAAACAAGTTTAACATCAAGTATTTCACCCTCTGCTGCATTTCATTATCATTCTTTGAAGATTGGAACATCAATATTATTGGAAAAAGTAAATTAATTCTCAGTGCCAAAAATGCAGTTGCAGCAAGTTTTGAAATTTTTGCATACCATAAATTTGGTGTAATGATCCTATCTTCGGGAACCTAGCGTGCATAAAGTGATTTCAAGGCTTGAACTGCTTTCTGTCATTTTGGAGTCTCCCTAACTCCAATGAAGACACGACCTAGCTTGAAAAGATCTTCAAATGTCATCCCTTCGGCTAGAAACTCTTGGTTTGAAAGAATTTGTGTTTGAGGAGGAACATTAGTCCCCAAGCAGCCCATGATATGATCTATGCATTTGTTAGAAGACATAATGCCTTGTGTATCAAACATAAACCTGCGGCTTACCCCAAAATAACCACTATTTTCATGTGCTTGAATGGAAGAGTGACCAAGTCCTCCAAATTCAGCGCTAGGGGAACTTTCTATCCTAATCACTGCATTGTCAGCATGGTTCTCTCCAAACATTCATGGTTGTAAGTATTCATAGTGTGTCACATTTTGAAAATATTGTGGAGAATAGACTCCCACTATGCTTGGCCTGCTGCAGTCAATATGTTGTGTGGACTCCCTATTTTGATAGCCACGCAAGGGAGTGTTACACGAGTAGTGACCAAAATCCCTGGTCCCCGAGCTGTCAATGGTTTGTGTGGCATTATCTTTAGTTTCTGGCAAAGGCTCCGATGAGGTTTCATTCACAGGCCACTGGAATTCTGTCCCCCTTTTAACCTTAACAATGTCAACATATCCAATGTTTCTACTGCCATAGCCTCCACAAACATTTTCGCACTTAGATCTCTCACAGCCACCACCGCCGTAGCCGATTCTGGATTGGACTTAATTTATAGTGATATTCCTCCTGTCTAACTACTTTCCATTCATTGCCTTGATGGCGTCCATCATTGCCTACTCATACCTAAAGGTCACAAAGACAAATCCATAAAAGCTTCCAGTTTCATGGTTGCTTATGGTCTTGGACTCAAGAACTTCGCCGAATGGGCTGAAGGCGTCATCAATACCAAGAGTTATTTCATCTCCCTCATTTTCATGAAGAATGAAATGATCTCAAAGCTCAGCATTAACAGCCTCATCTTGAAAATTTTCCTCCATAGGTGTCCTTTCATCTTCCTCCAACTCTAACAAACACATAACAAGATGCAACTCCTCGGCTCTAGAATGAGCAACAACTTGCACATCCTGACCCTCTTCTTGGCCAATATGCAGGCCTCTACTCTTGGTTGCAATAGCATCGACATCTTTTTCCCCTTCATCTTCTTTCACAGTGAACTTCTCATCGCTCATAGACATTTGTTCTCCGGGAGCAGGTGCTTCTTTTGGTTCCTCAGGGGCAGGTTCTTCTTGTGTGCTAAAATGTTGACACACTTCTATGAATCATTCTATCCAAGGTTGCTCAAGAATGAGGCCTCAAATATCGATCTATAGCTCTCTAGTCATGGAGTGCAAATGTTTGAAATGGAGGCCCTCATATTGACCTAGTTAGTGCCTATGCAAGTACACCATGAAATGAGAGATTCAAATGCATGAAAATGAGATCTACTCTATATGATTGCAAAGCATGAAAAGGAAATTAATCTAAATGATAACAATGCATGGTTAATCTATGAAAGAAAATACAAATGCAAGTTTAATCTATGAAAATAACCATGAATCTAACCTACATGAGTAGCGATGAATGCAAGAAGAAAAAGACAAGAAGGGAGAAGTTGCAATATCCAAGCTCAAGTAATCAAATCCTCCTCCAAAATTGCTCTCCAAACCTACAGCATAACAATACTATAAAAACCTAATATGAAAATGAGAAGGAGAGATTTCCTTATAAAGAAAAGTGAATGGTTGAGATTAAGAGGCAAAAATAAATAATCAATGGTTGAGATTAAGAGGCAAAAACCCACCACTTAGGAAGATGTGATGAAAAATGAATTTTTATTTAATTTTCATTTAATTTATTGCCTTTTTCATCAAATAAAGTGCTTTAAGTGGGGATTTTTATTTATTTAATTAAAAGAGGGGTTTTCTTTATAATTAAATAAATTAGAAGAATTTTATTTAATTAAATGGGGGAAATTGAATTTAATTAAATAAGAGAAATTTTATTTAATTAAAAGGGAGAAATTTACTTTAATTAAATAAGATAAATTTTATTTAATTAAAAGAGAGATTAAATCTTTTAATTAAATAAGATAAATTTTATTTAATTAAAAAGAAAATTAAATCTTTTATTTAGATAAAAATGATCAAACCTTAGAAAATATTGAAATAATTGAATTAATTACAATTTGATCAAGGAAATTGATTTGAATTGAAAATATTGCAAAGCATTGATTCAGGAAATTTGATAGATTAAAATAATAAATGGGGCCCAAAGTCTAGGTGACCATTTTAGGGTGCATACATTTGCCCCTCTTTGACTAATGTGTGATCATTCTGGGAACACATGTAGTCAAAGAATGCAGTTGAAGTATGAGATCAATTTGGGATCACAAAACAATACAGACATTAACACCGTTATATATAAGTAATTAACATCAGAACAAAGATAAGCAGATTGAAAAAGACAATGTCAACACCGTTGTATATAAGTAATTGACATGTCAAAGTTGATATAATTGATAAATCTGAATCAAAGATTGAAGTTTTATAGGTACTGCCCCTCATAATCGAAATCGAAATGAGATAGAGGAGAAACAACAAATTGATAAATTTTGATCAAATTGCACTAAAGATAAGGTTCTTGATGTAAGATGAAAGATATAAAGATCACGAAACCAAGGTATATCATGAAGCATGAAAGATTATGCCCCAAGGTTGAATTAGAAGAGGAAGAAGAAGAAGAAGAAGAAGAAGAAGTGGGGTGAAAGCAAATGGAAGATAGAAGTTTGAAAGAGGTGAAAAGAAATGGAGAGAAGAAAGATAATTTGCCTCAAGAAAGAGAATGCCCCAAAATCAATCAACTGTTTAAGATAGAAAATTTGGATTGAGATCACGAAAGAAGATAAGGAAATGAAGATCAGAATGTGATCACAGTTGATTAAAAGTCCACAAGAAAGATGAAGGAGACCATCTCAAACTCATAATGTAGCCTAAAAATGCAAACTAACATGAAGTCTAACAATGCAAGGTACATGAAAATGCAAAGGTGTACTTGCAATAGAGAAACACACATAGGATCTTGTGTTCATCATTCATAAAAAATGTTAAGGAACTTATTTTCATCATTGGGCCATTATTAATGGACATCGGAAAATCACACAATCATCACTAGTCACAAGTGTAATTATGAAGATATGAATGTGATTTATATCGGATTGGAATGTGGAAAGATTCTAACATAAGCATCAAAGACATAAAGGTCAAGATGACTGTGATGTTAGCTTACCCAATTTAATATAGCAAAACCACACTCGCATCAAGGCATAAAGGCCAGGATGACCAGCAGAACGGTTGTGAAAAAATAGTGAAGCATAAATCAAGAAGAAAATAAAAAAATGCCCCATACCCCAAGTCCTCTAGCTATGTATCGCAGAGAGACTTATTAGACAAGGACACTCAATGAAAATCAATAACAGTCAGCACACAAAGAAAATAGCATGACATAGCGCAAGCATTTAAGTGTTGCGTTTAAAAAATTTAAGTGTGTTAACTGATATTGAGTTTCGAGGATAAGGATCAAATGCTTGCTAGCATGCAAGACCACATAACAAAACGGGGTAAGACCAAACTGATAAGTGTTGAAAAGCACTCGATGTCAAGGGTTGTATTGAAAAATATAGTTGGGGTGGTGTTGAAAAACACCATTTTGTGAGGTGTCCTAAAGACAAACACATCCAAGAGACCAAAGCTAACACATGTATGCCCCCTAGACAAAGGCAAAGACCAATTCCAAACCAAGGCAACAAGGACAAGGCATGATGGAGAAAGGCTAAGTGTTGAGGTCACGCGCTAAGAAATAGGGGTGCAAAGGCCTCAAGTAGCACCTGTTTCCAGGTTTTCACCACTTGGAGTTTATTGCAATTTTTCTCCTTAATTTTTTTCATTTTTTTCTTCTCTTTTTTTAGGACTTTTTATAATTTTTTTAGGATTTTTGCTACCAAGGTGCCTGTTTCAAGGTTTTCACCAAGGCACTTTTTCTATTTTTTTAAATTTTTGAATTTTTTAAATTTTTTATTTTATTTTTGGAATATATAATTTTTTTGAGATACATCAAAGCGTATATTGCTAGGTTTTCATTAAGATAGTCATTTTTTTAGGACATTTTCTGATTTTTAGAATTTTTAATGTAATATATCATTTTTTTTGAATTTTTTCAGGATCAATAAATATGTACAAAAGATGCCCCTAGACAGAATGGGCATCAGACTCCCAAGAAAGATCACATCATGCAGTCCCAACGCTTAGCAAGGTGGAGGACAAGAGGGATTAGCAAGCTGGTGGAAGAGATGGAAGACAGGAGAATGAAGGAGAATGAAGGGAAGAAATTCTCAAAGGCAAACTCCTCACGAGTACCCAAGCTAGAGAAAAGAAAAGAAACATCATGTAAAGCACATTTGGACAAGAATGAAAGGCCAGCATAGGATAAGTTACAAAAGCGTAATGTAAGAGTAGGAAAGGATGCAGTCCAAAGGAGTAGACATGTCAAGAGGCGTCATAACACCGTGTTTTACTCCTTTTTTTTTCTTTTTTTCAGATCAAGACCAAAGGGGAAAAGGATAGTGATAGAAAAAAATGAATGAAGAAAGATAGATATGAAGGCTAAACATGAAAGGAATGAAAGCAAGGTCATTGTAAGATAGCTCACAAGATAACCCAAATGTTTGGGTATAGATCAACATTGTCAAGATCAAAGAGAGAATACAGAATGGATGAAAGATGTAGAAGAACTACACATGATGCCTGATTGCTAGGTTTTAATCATGGTACTTATCCAAGGTGCCACAAGGGAGTGGTTTTCACCATAGGACAAAATTATTTCTCTTTAATTTTTTTTTTTTGAATTTTTTGAATTTGTTTTTTTTTGGAAGAAGACAAGCTTTTTAGATAATTCTTCTTGAAAGGATAAACCATGATATGCCAAGGATCCAAAATGATATGCTCAAAGATACTGATAGGGAAAGGAAGATGAAAGATAAAATGGAGGATACAGTTTTATGCAAAGTGAGTGAGGTTAGAAGATAGGAGGAATAGACAAATGAGGAAAAAAGATATAAGGTAGA
>MU224111.1:214843-230087 GCA_018584345.1 Thuja plicata
CCTATAATTTCTAAGCGACCCCAAATCGATGACCTATATTTGCCAATCATTTTATACATATATATTTATAGGCAGCCCCAAATTCACCTGGCATTTTAGGGACACGTGTTTCTAACCGACGTAATTTAGCTAAATTTATTAATCATGCAAAGGTATTGGACGACTCATAATCGCCTCAAAAATAGCAAAAGATGTGTTATAATTATGTGGGCCTTGCCAAATATTTGTATACCTAATACCTCCCACCGAATTTGCCAAATAAGGATTAGTATAAAAAAATTCTAATATCTCTATGATATCTCTATATTTGATCGATAGCGAAATTTTAGAAGTTTCTGACTATTGAGTGCAATAGTGCAACTGTATACTACATTAGTGAGTTGTGACTGTGTTGCTACATTTTAATTTGAGGCAAAGGTAAGTGATACTTATTCTATGAGTCTGTAATTTTGAGTTCATTTACATTATTCTAAAATATGTTTGCAAAATGGGGTTTCTTTTCCCTTTCGGCCTGAAATACACCACACGCCATTGATCTATGCTCATCCAACAGTCGCTGGCACTGTCGCACTATCGCGGGTCCCATTAACTTTTGGCTTCTCATTTGATGTCACTAGGACATGTGTGAGTGTCACTTAATCATTTTAAATTACAACTTCGGCTTATTAGTTATTATATTTAATAAATGTTTAGTTTTACAGTGTAGTCCGATTTAGATTTTAATTCAATTATTTCTATATGTATTATAATCACACATCGATATGACACATTGGCAAATTAAAAATAGAAACTTGCTTTGTCTCTAGACTAATAAAGAAAATTAATTGTTTTAAAAATTTAGAATCTCAGTCTTCAAATTTTAAAATGGAAGTACTAATCCATCACTTAAGCATACTTAAATTTATAATACAAAGGTTAAGCAACTAATTAAAATATTGTAATCACAGAGAAGTCTAAGAATCATTTTTTGTACCCATAAAAAGAAAATTGAAATGAACTTGGAGAATTATTATTACTTTTTTTCATAAAATTAAATCATACAGTAAAAACAAAAACCTACTAGGAAATTTCTTATCGGTATTAAAAAAAGTGAAACTTTGCATGTCCATTGTCAAAAGACCAGGGTAACGAGAATGACTAAACTAGGGAATCAGAGATATTCATCTCCCCTTTTGTTTGAGTAGAATTTTTCAGAGAGGATAATCTCTGAGAATTCATCAAGCCATGTGTAGTCAGACTCGTCGAATTCATCAAGGTAAAACCATTTCTGGAGAAAATCCCTCCCAAGTCGTGCCCATTTCCTGTGTCGCGTTAGTTGCTCGTCATTGAGGTTCAACAAAAAGGGTTATCTAGCCACATTTCTGCCCAACACCAATAGCTTATCTATATCTCTTGGCCAAGGGATCCACACCCCTAATTTCGCAAAAATAGCATCATTGACATCATCCTTCAAGAATTTCTCTTTAAAAACCCTCCTCAACAGCATCAGCATATCCACCTTCTATCCTCTGATGTGGAGGAGAGACACAAAATAGTAGGACGTAATGTCCGTGTAGACGTGGTATCTGTCGACATTCTAAAGGAACTCTCGACCCAATAACATCAACATAACAAAATTTATAAAATCGTCACCACCAACCTCCCTACAAACGGAAGTGAGGATTTCTTCCAAGACCTTGCCCAAAAAGGACCTCTGGTCATCTGGGGATGTGCATCTCAAACGGATTGGTGTGTCCATCTTTAATTCTTGAAAGCCTAAAGACCTAAAAACCTACACCTTAAAATCAAAGGCAAAATTTTTACCACCGACAGCTCTGACTCTTAATCTACCAAAAGCAAAATGAAGAAGAAAGAAGCCAGATTGTCTATAAATAGCCCCGACTCCTTGATTGATAGTAGTGATCATAGATACTTAACAATTAATAATTATTCTTTCTTTAATCATATTTAATGCATTTTCCACAAATGAATTATGCATGTGAGAGATTTAAATCCACTGTCTTTAATCTTTCATATCTACATGCAAATCTTTCCTATAAATGCATGCATACTATTGACAGTTAAAGATGGCAGTTAAAGAATGTCACTGACAAGACATTTATTTCTTTTCGAGTTGCGAGTTACAAGTTCTAGTTGCACTGCCTACCATCCACGTAAACAAATAACAAGTAGTAATCAATGATCATGGTTATGGTTTACTTTTTAAGGCTTGATATGTGTCATCATTCTGGTGACTTCTTGTAGAAGTCTGTTTCCTTCCGAAATTCTGCCCAAAATTAAATTTCAGCCATTGATCTAGGATGATCAAATGGTCTCAAATAATACCTTTAACAATACAAAATAATAGATATTACTAATTAGAATTTAGGTTATGTGTCCATGTGTGATCAGTTATATTCGCAACAAATAAAGGCAATATTCGCTGGATGTGATATTGCATTAATTACAATGTTACGTGTAATTATTCCGGTGACTTCTTGGAGAACTTTGTTTTCTTCAAGAAATTGGGCCAAAAAAAAACTTCAGCCATTGATCTAGGATAATCAAACAGTCTCAAATAAGACATTTAATATTAGTTGGTGTTGGCCCACATGATGCATTGACGAGTCCCATCTTTTCAAAATTGCCAAATAAAATATTTATTTTTCCCATAATTAATGATAGATTAGCCAATAAAATAAATATATTTTCAAACGGCACATAAGAATCGTCAGTACAAATATTTTTTTTCCTTTCAAAAGAATATCATTCACCTCATATATTATATATTTTCCCCACATTAATTTATAATTCGTTAGAATTTTATGGAATTTTCATTCGGCNAAATTGCCAAATAAAATATTTATTTTTCCCATAATTAATGATAGATTAGCCAATAAAATAAATATATTTTCAAACGGCACATAAGAATCGTCAGTACAAATATTTTTTTTCCCTTCAAAAGAATATCATTCACCTCATATATTATATATTTTCCCCACATTAATTTATAATTCGTTAGAATTTTATGGAATTTTCATTCGGCGGGGAAAAAATCACCTTCGCCTTTATATTATTTTCCATCACCAATAAAAAAAAATTGCCATCACCAATAAAAATTTTCCCCTAAATTAATGTACAATTCACCACCATTTTACACTTTTTCCTAGGAGGGGGTTTCTTAAAGTTATCCCTAATGAGTTCCAAACTGCAATTTTCTTAATAGCTACAAACTGTGACAGTGAAACTACAAAGCCTTTCTGTAATTTTTTAGATGCATGATAGATCACCGTAACCAAAAAAGAAACCAAAAGACTAGGATAATTATGTCGAAGGCGTTCCTTTTCTTAAGAAAATCTTTTCACTTTGACATCAATGGTTTCAAATGTTCAATATGGTAGCAAGACGTTTGAAAAAATCTTGACCTTTCATTTGTCTTTCGTTTAATATTGGTTGTATTTGCTTTTATTTGTGATAGCCACCTATGACATTTTTATGGAGTGGTGGCATCGTGTGGCCATGATATCTGCCAGTTTGTTTAACCGATTTGTCATTTCGAAATAGTTATTAAGCTGACAATTTGATATTAAACGTGCCTTGTCGTGATAACATATAGTGATTTGGGCGTAACAATATCTAAAGTTTTAAGAACCAAAAGAATTACTCTGTGTTGGGCACGTCTGGAATATGTAGTGCCGGTATCTTGGGGTTTGGCAGCTGTTTGTGCTGGTTTAGTTTTGCTTCTGCTCAAGATTGCAACAACAATATGGTGAAAGCCTCTGCAATTAAAAAAGTGCTTTGAAGCCCAATGAGTCAGGGTTCTCCGTACAGGTTGTTGTATGGGAATTCTACAGAAATATCCACAATGTTGGATGAGCAGAGAGCAAAACCCATGCCATTTTCACATGACATTTTCACATGACATACTCCCTCATGTTCTTCCCCATTATCATGTGGACCAAAACCTATGGTACACTTATATTCTGCATATTTTTACACTATCTGGTATTTTATTAATCGTATTACTGGAATTCCTGTTTAGTATCAT
Source organism: Thuja plicata (assembly GCA_018584345.1). Lineage (NCBI taxonomy): Eukaryota > Viridiplantae > Streptophyta > Pinopsida > Cupressales > Cupressaceae > Thuja > Thuja plicata. The sequence goes on from MU224111.1 coordinate 218,871, forward strand.
TGATTGTTTTGCTTGGGTGTTGTTAAAATTTAGAATACTGGCTGATTAAGAAGACTAGCGAGTGATTAAGAAGAATATGCACAATTTTGAAGACTCTATTTATTAATAAACTTGTTCTATGTGATATAGGTCAGGATTTTATTTTCTGGTTTGGGTTTGTCAAATAGGCTCAGCACAGGAACATCATCAATCGTGCTTTCCACATGAATCTCTTGAAGGTAAGTCGCTGAATGTCTGCAATTATGTTTTAAATTAGGACCAAAATGATATAATATATACATTGCTTTTTTTAAGAGAGAAATCTATCAAGTTTCACATCCTGGTGGTAAGATCTCTATAATTCTCTTGGTAAATACCTTCTTTGGGTATCGTTTTATTGTCCAAAAGATTCATTCAATGCTCAGTGAGTTTAGCCTTTCATTGCTAGGAACTTAGCCCACAAAATTTGGGGAGTACTTTTGTTTCTCAGTTGTGCTTTTGGCTCAGACATTTTGTTAAACGGCTGCGGTGCATCCATTATATATAAAACCTTAGTACAGACATTTCAGCTTCATCATACTATTGCATCTCTATCTGGGCGCACACCATTTTTCAACTTTTCATCCTAATATGGAACTCACTCACACTTTTTATAGGAAATTTTCTAACGGTCTTGAAAAATTTAGAATGGCTACTTCGTTTAACTTTTTTTTCGGAATAGACAAATTATAATCTCCATTTACTTTGTTAGAAATGAAACCAAAATGTGCACACGACTACTGTTGGCTTTCTGTATGTGCAAAAATGGAACAATATTCAGTTTGTGACAACAAGAATTTTGGGGAACATTTTCTTTCATTTGGAAAAACACAAATATAGACTCGAAACTAAGCGTTCGCCAAAAAACTCTATCTATATTTTGGAAAGTCCGTAACCAGTTACTACAATGCTCCCAAATTGTTTATTTGTTGTTTATTAGGTTTTATCAGGTCATCCTTTACATACACCTTACATTTTGATCATTAGGTTCCGTAACATATATAACTATACAAAACAATTTAATCCTTTACATACACCTTACATTTTGATTATTATCTTTGACCTCCACCTTCAACTACTAACCAGACTTGTGGTCATGCCTGGATGTTGACCATGATAGAGCTCTGCTTGTAAGAGTGCAGGCAACATCCATTAACATGTCTCACCCATATAACCATGGGCTACAATACATTGCCCTTAGATTAATTGACAAATCTCTCACATCAAGTCCATGAATATCAGTTCATTTTTACATTTCTAAAAGTTCCGTAACATATATAATCATTTTTAATCAAAACAATTTAATCATATTTCCTCATTAGCTGATTTTCCATTTACTTAAAACAAACAAGAATACATAGTCGCAGTGCATGTATCAATACTCGAGTACAAATTTTTCCCCATGAATCAATATAGCAGCTCAATTTGAGTAGCTATAAAATAATATAGTAAGAATAAACTCATGTCAAGTATCAATTAACCCTTGAAATTTTTTTTGTGAAGTACATTTCTAACTGTATCAAATATTAAAACCTTGCTTTAGAGAATGAAAGGTAAGATTATACAGTTAATCTGTTAAGTTCCTTCACATAATGATCTTAATGCCCACTTAAGTGAATCTACCCTTGGCCTCACACATTGATATGTATACGGTTGAATCCACACCAGAATCAAAGAAAAAATTCAATTCCAAAAACTCACTCCCAACAAAATCAGCTGAAAATTTCAGCTGATCATTAACAGAAAATGTATAAAATATATCAGTATATCTATTGCAACCTCTCTCAGGACGCTCAAGAATCGGTTATAGAGATAACAATTAGATAAGAGATTTATTTTGACGAAGATACAACCCTCAAGTAACTATCTTTTTAAGATTGTGGGATCTCTTCTTATAAATAGTATATTTTTTAATTGATTATGAGGAGCCATGAAAAGTACAGAGAATAATTTGCAGCTCTTCATTAAGGGTAAAACCCACAAATCAGTTTTACCTATATTACCTTACTTCTGCTGCGAAAAGCCTCCGCTGCCACATGGGTTCTAGGAAACCCTCCGAGCTTCAAGCCTTGCCCAAATCTCAGGTAAATATAAACTAAATCTATATCATTGACTGGATTTATATTTGCTCATAGAAAAAATCCTTTGTTTATTTGATCTTTTTATATATCCTGCCTTCTCAAATGCACTCAAAAGTTAAGCATTTTCTAGCCTTTGGTCTTAACTGAATTTTGTTTACGCACCTGCTAAGCTATTATATGTTTTCATGATTTCATTGTAGGTTGATTATATCCTTGTAGATAACCCAAGAGCAACCAGCTACATGGTTGGATATGACAGAACCTACTCCACCTAAGTTCAACACATAGCTTCATCTATACTATAAGACAAATTGGACTCATCATTTGTGAGCTGCAATAATGCAAATACTTTTCTTGTCCTCTAAGCTCATCTATTAGTTGTTCTATTTGAATTCCTGGTCAATTGATAGGGATTACTCTCGCAAGTGTACTACTCTCTCTTGAATCAGGTCTCTACAGCCTTCTCAACAATAAAATATAATAATGGTAATGTTTGTTCAAATCAAATTTTCATCTTCTCATTTACTAATAAGTCTTATACTAGCTAGCACACATGAAAATTATAAATAGTTATAAATAATTAGTAAATGAATGAAGGTATATATGTGCCATTGGCAACGCTTTATATTGAAATTCATGATAAATTTTGAAAAATAATTAAGAATTCTTTCCACCTGCAGCAAAGAGCTCTAAATTTGTAGGGTTTACTAACTCTTTTTATTCAAATTTTAAATTTACTAACTAATTATGCTTCTTTCCTCTACATAAGAAACTTATTTTGCTACAGACTCGTGACAAACAATTATTGTAATTGCTGTTTAAATTTTTTTATACTGCATTTGCAGTTTACTAGGATAAAATTACACATTTTAAAGTCTCTTAGCCAAGTTTAATTTGATTCATGTCTTCTGATTTACAGATCAAAATATATGTTTTACTTTGGCACCATCACTGTCACCGATTATGCTTCTTTCCTCTGCATAAAAAACTTCTTTTGCTACTGACTGATGACCAACAATGATTGTAATTTCCGTATACAAAATTCTATAATGCATTTGCAGTATAACGAGATATAATTTCACATTTTAAAATCTCTTACTCAACTCTGATTTTATTCACGCCTTTTGATTTACAGATAAAAATATGTGTGGGAGACCGTTTGACTTAGAACTTCAAAAAAACACATTTTCACACTTGTTCTCCCCCTGAGATTTATACCAGGATAACAACATGCCACATGGATGACCTAACTTATTTTCACAAGTTTATTACGTATGCAATTACATTGCTAGCAAATTACAAATCAACAACTTGGGATTGCAGCTAGTATGCCAGCTAGTATGCCAGCTAACAATCATGTAAAAGAGATAACAATGCTTTTTCATATGTGCTACCAACTGCTTACCAATCACAATTTCAAATAGCAATTATATTATTGAGTAATGGTCTCATACTTCTCAAAATCATAATTTTCCAATTGTTATCCACATTTTCTAAATCATCAAAAAATGCACCTTACAAGTTTCTTCGGCGTATCTATTGCACCCTATGGTGCGATTGCTAGTTGTTTAGCATATATGCAATTACAATAGCATATACCTTTGACCAAGTAAATGTAAGCTGCATGTAACCATCTGTTATTATTAGTTGCTAATTGTATGCATAATGATAACCATCTGTTATTATTAGTTGCCAATTGCATGCATAATGAGAATCCAAATATTCAGACTTAGGGCACGTCCCCATGCTGCTGCTTAGCTTATTTATGCTAGTAGCAGCTGCTCAACTTTTTGAGCCATAATTTGTGGAGCTGATGGCCCCATGCATGGAACATTTGCAGCTTATTTTTAAGCAGTCTTCTTAAATATCATTTAAAATTAAAATTTTAGTTGTATTTCTTGCAAAAAAAATCTGAAGGCAAAATTGGAGGCAAATAAATAGGAGATTAAAAAACACGGTGAAGACACGTGTGCTTTCTTCAATAAGCAGTTGCTGCTTATTTTCAGCCCCTCCTTTTTTTCAAAGCTTATTTTCAACTTTTAAGCAGCAGCTGCTCCACAAAAATAGGTAAAGATTCTAAATTATCCTTTCCCTATAATTAAAAAATTGCACGGGGACACTCAAACTGCTTAAAATTAAGCAGAAATTGCTCTTTAGCAGCTGCATGGGGACATGGGGTTATGCTATAATAGAGGCTAGGCAGTTTGCTGAGACCTTATGTCTTGAAAGAAAATTTACAGTACATAGATCGCCCCTATTAATTAAAATTAGGCAATCATTCGTACAAATCCGGATCTTGATATGAAAATTAACAAGTATGCTGAGACAAGAAATCAAACATATTGATTCCATTTGTACAAAATGCAAATTTGAAAAAATCGTGCCATTGCAGAGTTATATTTGATTCAGTGGGATGAATGAAGCATCATGTTGAACCCTTAAAATGACCTCACTATGAAACCAGTCCACTTAACTGACAGATTTATATCATCAAGCCATGAAGACCTGACTGCAGCATTGATGTAACATAAATGTGCAAAATAACTTGAAAAGCAATCATATTCAAAAAATTTGCTATTCATAAAACTTGTGTAAACTGTGAGTATTGTTTTGCAAATAAAATCTAAAAGTTAATACAATAACCTATTGATTTACCATTGTTACAGCTTACAGCTCCTAGATCTAGATCGACCACTTAATTTGCAGGGGGCTTCATATTCAACTGAAGCCTGGGCCGCGGCTGGAGGGGCACCTAGATACCTCCACTTAGAGGAACAATCAATTTCACTATCGAATTGTTCCTCACCCCATAGTTTTTCGGAGAGTAGACGAGCCTTTGCGCACATAAAGGTATTCCATAGTCTGCTTCGATTGCTTGATTCAATGTTGCTACCGTTGCCGAATCTCCAGAAAGCCTCAGGGTAGCGGTTTTGCCCGTGGGCATACGCAGAAAAACCTTCATCGCCCCCAAAACCCTATGTTTCCAAACCCTAAGCCACTCAACTGTAATAAGATTTCGAACCAAAATCCAACCTTGGCAACCACAAAATGTAAAGAAAGATGAATGGCTTAAAATACTACTGAAATAAATCTCGTTACGCGAAAATTAAGAGCAGGGATAAGCAAGACGTTCCTGCAATAAGACGTTGCATGCAATAAGAGCAGACATGCCAGAAATAAGGAACTCATGGCGAGAATTGCGAGAACAAATGACTGAACAACCAATTTTTTTATCCCGAAAGAAACATCCATATCCCTAAAAACTAGCAATCGCACCTTAGGGTGCAATAGATATGCCTTAGAAAGTTGTAGTGATTTTTAACTTAACTGAAGTGTTGTATATTTTAAAATTATTTTGAAAACATGTAATTTTATATGATTTAAAAAAAAAAGGATAACAATATAATTTTCAGTAAAATAACACTAGCACTTGCATGCTATTATGCATGCAACAGTGAGTCATAGGAGATTTGGGTAAAAATTCTACAAATTAGATTAAAGATATCAAAACTAGACAATCTAATTTTTATTTCATAATATTATTAGGTATATTTTAAACTAAAGTATAAATTAAAGATGATTATGAAAATTATGGATATTTTAAAAATATCAAGAAATTAATGAAAGCAATAGATTTCAACATAATAGTGTAAATAATTTTATTTTAATAATGTAACAAATTTATATTTGATTTTATAATATATTATGTAAATTTTAATTCAACTAAATTTGTTTTAATAGAAATACCTAACCCTTGCCTGGAAAATATAGCTGAAAATTTTATGTGAATGGAATTTGGGTGGGAAAATCTTAGTCATGTTATACTTGTAGGTCCTCGATTGCATAGCATCTACCTTCTTCTGCACAAGTGAGCAATATACTCCTACAAGAAGTGGCAAAGGCCAAAATTTTGTTACTCATTGAAAAAATCATAGGAAATAAAATTTGGGGAGTTCGAAAAGAAGATAGTTTTAAAATCACCCACCCAAATAAAATTTCATTGAAGAAATTAAAAAAACAAAACTGAAAGTCAGGAAAATGCATATATCTGAATCAGGGGCATCATTCTTTATTTTATTGAGAAATTTGTTCAGGGCACCTACACACTATTTGACAAACTCAGAGCCCATTTGCATTAGCGCCAAATTGTGTTGAAAAGATGAAAATGTGGATTTGGGGCAAAGGGAAGGAAAATGTGGATTTGGAGTGGTTGTGAGGGAGAGCTTTATATGTACATTACTATGGTCACTAATTAAAAATGCAGTAAATTCGCTTTTTTTTTAGATTTTTAAAATGTGTGTAAATTTATAAAATATAAGAAAGACATTTATGTCAAAAAAAATCTCAAACACTATTAGTTGGATTAAATGGCAATATGCATATAAACGAATGAACTAATAAGAGATCAAAGAAACTATTGCCTAAAAATTGGAAATTTAGCTTAGGAAAATTTAGTTAAGCTAATGTTAATATTAAACTAGAATTATATTACAAGATGATTGATAAATAAACTATTAACATACTTAAAAATATATTTCATTATTGAAAATTTACAACTTATTAAAAATCTAAAGAAAACTAGACTCATAATGTGTTGAGACTAATTTTTTCCATTGTTCTAGATAATAGTTTTAAAAAAAAATTCCACAAAAATTGTTCACATCTTTAAAACTTTTTTAGCCAATCAAATAATAGATAAATAATTTTGTAAAAATATTTAGTTAAAAAATTTGCATATATAGTTTAGTTAATAAAAAAAATTTGTAACATAAAAAATAAGAATATTACACTTAATTAAAAAAGCCTAGTTGTTTGGCAAATTACACTTAATATGAAAACCTAGTTGTTTTCCTGAGTTGCCAAACTTCATTGTCGTATATGGCTTCAGTGTTCATGTAGAATTTAATAAAAACTTTACTTGCCTAAAAATTTGGGATCCCAATCTGCTATTTGAGTTCAAAGATGGATATTTTCACTACAGGCACAGCCAAAGTGGTACAGAAAGATATGTTGTGCTTTATAATTATGTGGAGTTATATGCCGAGCTTCAGAAGAAACAAGTTAAGAAGTTATACCATGCTACTACACTTGTTCCACCTGGGAAAATATCCCATTATATGCACCTAGATAATCTGGCTCTTTGAATTATTTCTAGAAAACTTTTTCTAGGAAAGTGATTGTGTCAACTTGAGGCACTGAAATGCAAAGAAGTATACTGGGTGGACATTGCTATTGAAGCTATGTATGGCAATTGAGACTTCCGATGTCGCCAAAAGATGTTGCATATGAATGAAAATTAAAGCTATTGAGGGAAAGGACACACTAGAATGTTTTTGGTGTTGAAAATACTAATTTGGTGGCAGATAACAGGTGCAGAATAGCAGAAAATTATAAATGTCTGTGTTCTGAAACAACAACCAGAGAAAAAGAAATTGTACCAAGGGTTTCACAGGAATAATGAGAAACATAAGACAATGGATAGTTCCAGAATTGACTTAATTTCTTATACAGAGAAAATTGTGAAGCTCATAGAGAAAAGAAGAAAACTTCTATTAACAAGGGACAAATTAGAAGACACAATTCCACAGTAAAAGATAGCTGCCAAGACAATATTGTTACAACTTAGCTCTAGGGTATCTTTAGAGTTGGCTATAGATATTTCATGTGTACAATCAACAAGGCTTCTAAAAAATAGAATGGATAACTAATGCCAAATCTCTTAAAATTGGAGAAGATCAATGCTTACAAGGTAGTGAGCCCAAATTTCTAAAAAAATAGCAGCCTCAGCATTTGAGATGCAGCTAGCAACATCTGCTAAACACTTTGGTAGTATTTACTATTTAGGAAGCATAGTGTTGACTTGGTGGTTAGCACCTCCTTGGAGATTCGTGACATGGCTTAACCGCCTTCTGTGGGTCGGGTTAAATCTGATATTTGTCTCAGGCATTGACACGGGTTTGAGTCTCCTGTCAATGGGTGTTGAGGGGGAGATTGTTGACTTGGTGGACAACACCTCCTTAAAGATTTATGATGAGTCTTAACCACCTGTTAAGCCTCTTGTGGGTCAAATTAAATCTAACATTTGTATCAGACATTGACAGTTTGAACTTTTGGTGCAACGACAAATGATTCTGATACATAATTGCAATCAACTGAGATTTCAAGCTTCAATAATAATTTACATTGAATCCAGGGTCTGAAATGCAATTAGATGAACATAAGAAAGAGAAAAAAAATAGTCACATCATCTATATCATACTTGAGATTCTAGTCGCGTAGCCATGCATATCATACCATCATAGTTGATTCAGTTTATTTGTAAATGAAATAGGGTCTACTATTACAGTTACAAGAAAACCTTCTAAAAAAAGTTTAACATCAAGTATTTCACCCTCTGCTCCATTTCATTATCATTCTATGATTGGAACATCAATATCTTCAAGGTTACTAAAACCAAACTTAACCAATTCTCTTTTACATGAGATTCTCAGGCTGAAGAAGGAAAATAAAATACACAACCAAACTGGTACCATTAAACCTCAAGTGATATTGGCATTGAAAATAACATCTCACATTATATTAAATTTCACACTACAAATTCATCGAGTTTAAGAAATTTGGCATCAAGTTTATTAAAAATGTGTATCACAATTATCATACAATCACCAACAATACAAATTTTTAGACCAATTGTCATAATTAAAAATGTGTATGACAAAACAATAATAAACAACATAGTTAAATCATCACACTTAAACACTAATGTACAGACTTTGAAGATGGCATTGCTACCTAGGTTCTCTTTATTTCCACCCAATTTATCTTTATCGATCCACTTGCATGTGGACCATTCCTACACTGGCTGTTAGGTGGACATAAATTTTACCAAACAGGCAAATGTAATGTAAATTGTCTTTTTTTTTTTTTTTACTTGTCTATCTATGTTAGCATTTTCTTTGGCTATGGATATGCCCAAAGATATTAGCAAGATTAGAATCTTGTATCGAGAAGGTTGCATACATATATATATTTAATTTTTTTATTTGTCGATAGGCTTCTCTTGGGGAGAAAACTTTGATCAACAAAGTGTCTCATGCAACCGGAAAACCTTGCCGACGAAAGTTATGATAGCCAATAAACATGTGCATGCCTAACTTTCTTTAGTCTGGCAGAAATTTGTCAATTTCTTCCACCAATTTCTGTGAAGTATCCTTCTCCATGATATCAGTATCATCTGTACTTTGAGAAATAGATCCTTTCTCCCTCTGTGATTTCCAGTATCTTTCCTTTACCCTTAAGGTTCATTCATTTTTACTTGTTCCATGTTGCTACTTTAAATTTCTTCATTGTCATTTATTTTGGAAACACTTCCGCTCACCTCTCTCAACATCTCTGTCATTTTGGATCCATCTTATTCCTTGCCATTCCCTATCAACTTCTAGTTCTCTCTCTCATGTTGTTCTATCAAATGTTCTATGATCATTAGCAGTGAAGGCTCATTCGATTTAGAGGTTTTCAAATCCATAATTTGTATGACTTCATCTCATCTTTGTACAAAAGTATTTTGTTAAATTGTAGGGTGGCATACCTCTATGACAAGATTTATGTTTTCCTGTCATTCCCAACAAACAAAAGTCCAGGCAATCAATTGTACTTGCCATCCTGCTAAAGTCTTTGCTTCTTTGCCCATAGAGAAAATGTACCAAACCAATCTATGGTAATTGAGAAGGCACTTCCACTCGCGAGGAAGTTTCCTGTTGTCTGTAGCGAACCCCTGAAAGTAGAAAAACCAATGTCTTCTCCTTGGCTATATCTCATGAACAACATTTCTCTTATGAGAATTGATGAACTAGGACTTTGCTGAATACCTAAAACCCCAAAAAATATCAATTAGTAAGTGCAAACACAAAAAGATATCATATTTAGCCTCTTTCCTATTTCCAATTGCATCTTCACCTGTCTGTGAGGGAGCATTTTCAACTATTTTAGTGGGCTCGTCTATCTCTAGTAAATCGGAAGGACCTATAATAACAGTAGAGAGCGAAAATTGATATTTAACTATGAACATTTGTTTAAATTCTATTCTACTAAATGAACATGTGTATATTAATCAAGATTTTCATTGCAACATAGAAGTTAGAAGCCTGTGACGGATTACTCATTTGTACTTTTACTCTCCATAGATCTTGGAGTCCATGTATACACTATACAGTCATGTACAATATTTCTGACAGGAAATTTGAGCAACCTTGAGAAATTGTTTTTGTTGTCACCCCTGCTTAAGCTCCTTTCTTTTGTGGGCTAAATTGCTACAGATAAATTTGGAGAACTTATAACTATATTGTCCAATTTGGTATGAATAAATAATAAGTAGAGAACTCAAGTTGATATTTTTCAATGATTTCCTCTAAAGTTTTGTTCTACGAAATAAGCATGTCACTAAAATTATGCGAGATCTATTTTGATCTTTACCTATTTCTAATATTTCTGATGCAGGCGGCACATTGATATTTATAAGGATTAAGACTAAGAACAATTTTCATCCTTACCCATCTTTGATATTGCACAATTTGTACTTTGAATTGAATTTGCAGTATTGAATGTTATTCCACATTTTGTGTGCATGTCTACTTGAGCATTGCTACCTAAAAGATCTGATAAAATTCCACTTGCTTCTATAGATATCCATGTCATACATTGTACCCCGAGATGCAAATTTATGCTAAACATTTCTGAAAGACAATGCATTATACTTTTATGGATGTTGTTCAAAATCTCCCATATTGGTGTCGACAGGAAAGATGTTAGCAATACTTTTTAGGATGTGGCTCTGCACCAGTTGCATGTCTTCTAAAATCAATATAATCTCAAAATGATATAACTTTGCCAATGGTTGATTCTATAGCTTCCTGCAATCTGGGATCAAGCACCGATGAACTCTTCTGCATATAAATTTTTGTTGATTCCAACATTTTGCGATGAGTGAACAATATATCTATGGTCTTGTTGTGATATATCTTGTCACCAATCTTCTTATGTGGATAGAAGAATTAAGAATTCACAATTCTCAGAATGGGCTGTAATTATATCAATTCTTATAAATATATATATATATATA
>MU224111.1:241984-270546 GCA_018584345.1 Thuja plicata
TTTTGAATCTGTCTATAGAATGAAATACTATGCCCTAGTTTAAGATTCCAATAATTGTGAAACCAGTCGTCAAGAAATTTCCTAGCAGGGCACTTCTGAACTTCAACAGCTGCAAAGAAAATAGCAAAATTCTTCAATCTACATTTTTCCTTCTCAATTTCACCTAGCATTTCTGAATTAGGGGAGATGGAAAAAGGGGCCAAGGCATTCACATAGCTCTTACCTGGCTCGGACGCTTCATTAATGGAATTAACTGTAGAAAATGTAAAATGGAACGCACAAACCTGGAGGTCATACGCAAAACAAACATTTCCATAAAATTGTATATTGAAATTAAATATATTATTTATTTATTAGTTAATTATCATATAGTATCTATAATATTTTATAATATAAATTACTATTATACAATAATATAGTTTTATAAGAATATTATAATTTTTTATTTTCCTATCAGCTTTACCCTTGCATCTATTTCCATGCAAGCCACTATTAAATGTAAAGTGCATTACCATGTCTTTTATGGAATTTGTGTACACAATTTTATTATTGATGCAAAAATATAAACATTTACACAGTTATTATCAGAAGCATTTTCACTCATTCACATGGATTGTTGAAATATCCTATCTACACTACATAGCTATTGCTATTCTTAACTGCATATACAGGACTATATATAACATGTTTAACTGCATATACAGGACTATATATAACATGTTTAAACAGAAGGATTATTCGCAGCAACTGTATGACAGATACAGGGAATATTTTGAGGATTATATAACTACAATGGTAGGTTATTTTCTAGTACTCCAATCTTCTGTTTTTAATTTTTTACTACTCTGTGATGTATGCACCAATATTGCTTCTTCAGATAGTAGTTATGCTAGTTTTGTATGCTTCTGTAGTTAAGTTGGAGGGAAAACAACCATCTGCATATTGGTGATTTAATAAACTTTGTAATTATACTGCATTGTAGGCATACTCCGAGTATGATTAATTTGCTTTGTGGGCGTTGAACATCCTTTGTAAAATGTCTTCTGATTATTCTCCTTTTAAGACCATAAATAACAAATATTTTTGAGCATGAAAAGAATATTAATGGCCAGTCATTCGTACAAATCCGGATCTTGATATGTAAATTAATGCTGAGACAAGAAATCAAACATATTGATTCCTTTTATACAAAATGCAAATTTGAAAAAATCGTGACATTGCAGAGTTATATTTGATTCAGTGGGATGAATGAAGCATCTTGAACCCTTAAAATGACCTCACTATGATACCAGTCCACTTAACTGACAGATTTATATCTACAAGCCACGAAGACCTGACTGCAGCATTGATGTAACATAAATGTGCAAAATTACTTGAAAAACAATCATATTCAAAAATTTTGCTATTCATAAAACTTGTGTAAACTGTGAGTATTGTTTTGCAAATAAAATCTAAAAGTTAATACAATATCCTATTGATTTACCATTGTTACAGCTTACAGCTCCTAGATCTAGACCGACCACTTATTTTGCAGGGGGCTTCATATTCAATTGAAGCCTGGGCCGCGGCTGAAGGGACGCCTGGATACCTCCGCTTAGAGGAACAACCAATTTCACTATCGAATTGTTCCTCACCCCATAAAGGTAGTCCCACTGGTTTTTCGTAGAGTAGACGAGCCTTTGCGCACATAAAGGTATTCCATATTCTGCTTCGATTGCTTGCTTCAGTGTTGCTACCGTTGCCGAATCTCCAGAAAGCCTCAGGGTAGCGGTTTTGCCCGTGGGCATACGCAGAAAAACCTTCATCGCCCCGAAACCCTATGTTTCCAAACCCTAACCCACTCAACTGTAATAAGTTTTCGAACCAAAATCCAACCTTGGCAACCACAAAATGTAAACAAAGATGAATGGCTTTAAATACTACTGAAATAAATCTCGTTACGCGAAAATTAAGAGCAGGGATAAGCAAGACGTGCATGTAATAAGACGGTGCATGCAATAAGAGCAGACATGCCGGAAATAAGGAACTCATGGCGAGAATTGCGAGAACAAGGCACTGAACAACCAATTTTTTTATCCCGAAAGAAACATCCATATCCCTAAAAACTAGCAATCGCACCTTAGGAAAGGAAGAAAGTTTTAGTGATTTTTAACTTAACTGAAGTGTTGTATATTTCCTTCTAAAGTGTTGTAAATTATTTTGAAAACATACAATTTTATATGACTTGAAAAAAATGGATAACAATGCAATTTTCAGTAAAATAATACTAGCAGTTGTATGCTATTGTGCATGCAACAGTGAGCTATAGGAGATTTGGGTAAATATTCTATAAATTAGATTAAAAATATCAAAACTAGACAATCTAATTTTTATTTTATAATATTATTAGGTATATTTTAAACTAAAGTATAAATTAAAGATGATTATGGAAATTATGGATATTTTAAATATATCAAGAAATTAATGAAAGCAATAGATTTCAACATAATACTGTAAATAATTGTTATTTTAATAATGTAACAAATCTATATTTTATTTTATAATATATTATGTAAATTTTAAATCAACTAAATTTGTTTTAATAGAAATTATAATCTGTAAAAATGCTACTGAAAATAAAACATATAATAATCTGATATGAAATAAAGGAACTATTTTAACTTATTTATTTTGAAATTGATGAAAATATAAATAGAGTTCAACACATTTTTCTCATATTTAGAATTAATGTTTGAATGAATTCCATTATGTGGAAGTTGGTAGAGGTAACAAGTCATAATTTGGAAGGAAGGAAAGAGGATGGGAATTAACAATAGATGAAGACTATAAAGCACTAAATTGAAATCAAAATGGAGTATACAGACCAATCAAATATATAAGCAATGACCATTGTCTAAGAGTAACATACAAATCAATGTGTTTTAGATTTTTATCTATACTTTAGAGATTATGAATGATAGCCTAAATAATTTAGTTTTCAAGAAAACTATTACGATCCATTCCCAAAGTCTTACCTTACTGAATTTGCACACTTCTCTGATTTTTGAATGACACAAATTAATACTTATCTCATTTTTGAATGGCACAAATCAAATAATTGAAATTTCCATGATTCAAACTTATTGAGGAAAAGTAAAACAACTATGTGATGAGATTTAAAAGCTGGAATAACCTTGGAGAACTATTGTGAAATGAAACGAAATGATAAGAGGAACACAAACATTGCTGGTTGTGCTCATTTAGATTAGAGAAGAAAATTGGAAAAACAAAACCTTCAAATTGAATCTCTGTTACATATAAGTGGATCGAGGCCTTTTTTTAATAATGTCATTACACGAAACTAAAGTTGATTTGTTGAAAGAACTTGTGAAACTTGACCAATTTTTTCCAAAATGTTGAAACATTATAACTGTTTGGTAGAATCAAATACTTCAAGGAAATACAATAGATGTATTGTCATTAATGCTAGGTTTGAGCAAAGAATCAAACAATCGAAAAGAAAGAACCATGCAGATTTCATAATCACTAACATATTTTGCAGGAGATCGGCCAAGATCGGCCAAGTTCAACTTCCTTCAACTCGCCAAACTATTCACTAGTACAAAACATCTCCCAACCTTGAAACTTCTCAGATAATCATGCAAACTAAAAGACCATAAATCCAGGAATTCAAATTTGTAATAACTGGAGTCAACTCAACTTAAACCATTAAAAAGTGATAATAAAATTATTCTTGAATACTTTAATTACCATTTTCCTACTATTTGATAGGATAGAATAAAAGAATCATTCATTTCATTTCTATAACACAAAATTACATTCTATTATGAAAATAATTTTTATTATCACTTCCTAAATGTTCTATAAGATATAATGTAGAAACTTACTCTATATTCTATAAAACATAAATTATAATTAAAAAAAATAGTTTCATTATTATTTCATACTATTTTAAACAATAAAATATCTAAACTTTCATTATATATTATATAACACAAATTTACATTATAATATGGAAAAGATTTTTCTAAAATATAATAAAGAAACTTTTTTAGTTGATAATAAACATTCTAAAAATATATATACAAAAGTAAAGTCACACAAAGAAAGGCGTATCTAAAATTTAAATAAAAGAGCTATAATCAAATCCCTCTCTAATATGGTTGGATTCATTTTATTTTTTTTAAATCAGATTTACTCACTATTTTAAATACTCGTCATTCTATGAGGACTCAATTTTTTTTAAGACCCAAAGAGCACATCAAGTATTCGAATAAACTTAAAAACACACACGATAGCACAAATGCATGCCATACAATGGTAGTGTGAGAAGAAACACACATGCTGCTATCATAACAAAAAAAATTGAGGATGAGTACACAGAAAGAAGGGCAAGTTTGATAATGAAATAAGAAGAGTACGACATAGACAAAAGCAAGAGACTAAATAGAAATTACCTTTCAACTAAATAGTTATCTCTTGCATAATAAGGAAACATGCCATTTCATTTATTAATTCTATTAAGTATAAAAAACATATCATTATTAAATGAAATCATAATCAACAAACCACCCGAAAAAAAATATAGGCCAGAGGCTAACAATTTTTTGATATAAAATTATTTTTTCAAGGGAGTAAAGCTCCCACAAATAGCCTATGGGCTAATTATATCTATTTTTTTGGTTTAAAAAAAGAAAAAGCTAATAGAAGTAATTCAATTTATAATTATTTTATTCTATTAAAATTCGAATTATTGTAATAGATCAGTTTTGGCTCCAAGTTAGATTTAAATATTAATGCATGTTTTTTTTTTAAATTTTGTTTTTAGTTTTTATATTTTGAAATATATTTGTATGTGTGAAAATAAACTAATATTGTAAAAATAAGTATTCTTAATATATTTATGTAACTACTTCACAATTAGTTAACAGTACATAATTTTCTATGGTTGAAAATGCAAGAGACCGTTGGACGACCACTCAACAAATGAGAGTCGTCCACTTTTGCTGGTTTAACACATATATCTCTTGCCATAAATTTGCATTTATGCTTACATCTGTTCAAAAGATGCCACAACCACATTGATATTTCACCACTTGTTGTCTTACTTCAACTTTCACTGACCTACGAAAATAGATATTAAGAATAGAAAAGTTAAACATAAAACTCAAGATAAAACTTTAAATGCCACATGTTTTTAAAGAAAAAAGTGTTTTCTAAAAGCTTTTCTCTTGGCATATTCCTACGATGTCTCGATGCCACATGTTGCATACCTAAAAACCCTTCTAGCTGCCACTTGCCACCATGCATGATTCACCTACATGTTCCACCTGCATTCTCTTCCATATAAACAAATCTACTACTACCCTCCCTGCGAGACTAATTTTTCTTCTCCTCCATAGTTGAGAGAACAATTGTCCTAGTTGTTATTTTTCTCGAAGTGGGGGTCATAAGCTAGAGGCATTCTTTCTCTTTGATAACCAGTGTGCCAAGGGAAACACAAGTTTATTAGTGGAAACAGAGGGATAAAAATGGGAGTTTGAATCCTATGAGAGTATTCTTTCATTTGGAAAGAAGAACGGGATAGCCTCCTCACACCACGTTAATCTGGAGCTGCTACAATTTGTTCAGAGTGAGATATCTCAATTTATATTGGAAAACCAAATGAAAACTCTTTCAATGGGGGTAAAGGTCCACACTAATCTCTTTATGCACTCTCTTAAATACAGCCAATTGATGAATCTCCATCTGGGCATGAAAATAATAGTGGTCGTTTCTTCTCCTGGCATAATGAAGAAGGTTCTGAAAACACAATACCACATATTAGTCGGGTGGATGATGATAGAAATAGCCACAATTATTTCCTAATTTGGGGACAACACATATCCCATTAGAACAATCTCTGACACATTTCAACTATTGAGATTTTCAGCCCCAAAATAATGGAAACTTTGCAACATCTCAGAAGAGAACACAAAATTCACACGATTTGACTTATTTTTGAGGAAAAATGAAAGGTTGTGGATATCAGGTAGATGGTGTTCTATCCTTCAGTTCCATGCAATATACCTAAAAATAAATCTCTTTCCATAAATTCATATTTATGCTTACATCTGTTCAAAAGATGCCACCACCACATTGATATTTCACCACTAAATGTCTTACTTCAACTTTCATTGACCTATGAATATAGATATTAAGAATAGAAAATTTAAATAATAAAAGACAAGATAAAAATTTAAATGCCACATGTTTTTAAAGAAAAAAAAAAAGTGTTTTATAAAAGCTCTGCTCTTGGAATATTCTTGCAATGTCTGGATGCCACATGCTGCATACCTGCCAACCCTTCCAAATGCCACTTGCCACCATGCATGATTCACCTACGTGTTCCACCTGCATTCTCTTCCACGTAAACAAATCTACTACTGCCCTCCCTCTGAGACTATTTTTTCTTCTCCTCCAAAGTTGACAGAATGATTATCCCGGTAGTACTTTTTCTCGAAGTAGGGGTCATAAGCCAGAGGTATTCTTTCTCTCTGATAACCAGTATGCCGAGGGAAACACAAGTCAATTAGTCGAACCAGAGGGATAAAAATGGGAGTTCAAATCCTATGAGAGTATTTTTTAATTTGGAAAGAAGAAGGGGCTAACCTCGTCACACCACCTTAATCTAGAGCTCCTATGTTTCGTTCAGAGTGAGATATCTCAATTTATACTAGAAAACCAAATGAAACCTCTTTCAATGGGGTAAAGGTCCACACTAATCTCTTTATGCACTCTCTTAAATATAGCCAATTGATGAATATCCATCTAGGCATGAAAATAACAGTGGTCATTTCTTCTCCTAGCATGATGAAGAAGGTTCTGAAAATACAATACCACATATTAGTCGGGTGGACGGTGATAGAAATAGCCACAAGTATTTCCTAATTTGGGGCCAACATGGGGCCCATTGGCACAATATTTGACACATTTCAACTATTGAGATTTTCAGCCCCAAAAGAATGGAAGCTTTACAACATCTCAGAAGATAAAACACATTTCGCATGTTTTGACTTATTTTCGAGGAAAAATGAAAGGTTGTAGATATCAGGTAGATGGTGTTTTGCACGTCTCAAAATTTATTGGCAAACATAATCATCACCACAAACATCTACGATCTGGCTTCTGCAGGGTTCAAATATTCCATCTAGGAGATGATGAAGCTCGATGACACACACAATTTGTTTGAATTTTTTGCATCCCTCTGGTTCCTGGACCTATAGGTTTTGCACCGTTAGACGTCCAAGCACAGGTTAAATGTTTGACAAAATGCCTCAAATAAAATTGAATATTTACCTAACCATGTTGTAATCCTATGAACAAGAAATAAGAACTTCAAACAAAGTACGTTTCCAAACTTATTGAAAAAAAGTAGCAAAGATTAATTTTCATAAAGTATCAGGTATTTAAATGAAAACCAATGGAGGAAGTAACCGATACATGAACGAGGGCACCACCATACCAAATCTATCCAAATATCTTCAGAGACTCCACTTATCAATCCCTCTTCTCTTCATTTTATGTTTGTAGACAAAAAACATATATACCAAATCAACACTTGCCTACACAATGAGTTATGGATATGTAATTTTTTTGCATTCAATTCCATGCAATATACCTAAAAATGCAGTAAATCTGGAAGACAAATTGGCGGATTCCATGACAACCACTCGATAAAAAAAAGCATACTCAATGAGGAGAAAATGAGAAAAGAGGAGCATTTGTTAAATATTAAAAATAAATACAATCAATAATAAATGGAAGGAAAATGTCAAAAATAGATGACCGAGATTAATGCAATTGTCTTGCATTGTCTTTATTGCCCTCACAACCATTGATTGAAAGTGAGGTGATTTTGTTAAGAAAAGGAACACCTTCACTGTAATTAATTATAGTAACAAAATTAATAAATATAATTTAATGAAGTATAATAGATTTTATTAAAAGATAATAATTTAATAATAATAGAGTTTGAAACTATAAACCAATTTTTGTGAAATTATTGAGGATAATTATTTAATATAAAATTTGTATAATGTACATTACGAGATAATAATATATATTTTAAATTATAATATAATAATTATTTTGATTTTGCAATGAACATTTGATTCATATATTGAATGAGGTGAAAGAAAAATGTCATAGTAAACAAGAGACACAAGCGTCAAAGTTTTTGCCTATAGTATAATGCTTTTAGGGGTAAGATATGGTGAAATGAAAAAGTGTAAGAGGGAGAGAACAAATTTTGTGAGAACAAATTAAGGTTTTAAGAAAGAAATGCCTAGGAAGTGTGAAAATTACTAAATTTGATTTATGAAACTTTGTTGCAATTTTTATAGATGAGACACATCATTAGGGTAATTAGTTTTGTATATATTAAAAACATAATGATATGCATGGTGAAATCAAAAAGATAAGAGAAATGAAACCATTGGAAAACTATTTATCACACCTTGTTCTAATGACCAGGTGAACATTAATTTGGAAAATAAAATAAATATTGAAAAGATGAGAACATACATTCATATAAGGGGATAAGGAGTTCAAAGTTTTTACGAGGTGTGAGTGAACACAACATTGAGAACATAAAAAAAAATTGTGATCAGAAACTACAAATTATATTTGAAGAAAACTCCTAATTAGTGTAAAATAATTTATAATGGGCATCTCACTATTCATGCCATNAACATTAATTTGGAAAATAAAATAAATATTGAAAAGATGAGAACATACATTCATATAAGGGGATAAGGAGTTCAAAGTTTTTACGAGGTGTGAGTGAACACAACATTGAGAACATAAAAAAAATTTGTGATCAGAAACTACAAATTATATTTGAAGAAAACTCCTAATTAGTGTAAAATAATTTATAATGGGCATCTCACTATTCATGCCATGGTTTTAAGAGATTCTTACTTTACTATAGCTGGTGAGGTGTATAAAAATGATTAAAAGCAATTAAGAAGATAATAATATAGAAAATAAAAAATAAAAATATTGAAAAGATGAGAACATACTTTCATGTAAGGGAATAAGGAGTACAATATTTGCATGAGGTATAAATCAACATAAGAATTAAGAACATGGAAATTATGAAAAGAAAATAAGTGTTCATGAAGGAATACAATTATCAATTGCTTTCAATTATTTTTTAAATTTAAATGTAACCAAAATTACAATATTTATATGTACTGAATAATACATATATTTTGTAAACAAAAATCAAAACTGAAATTAAAGACATTCTACAATAATCAATTCAATGTGTGAATGCATTTATATTATTCCTAAAGTAAAAATAATTTAAATAGGGTAATTATTATTAATTATCATCTTTATGTAACATGATATAATGATTCAATAATTATAAATTATTTAAAAAATACTACTCCATTTATTAAAAATATAAGAACCAATTCATATTTTAAAAACAAATAATTAAAATATATATTAAATTATTAAATATAAAAAAACTTATATTTACTATAAAAATAGTCTATTAATTATTTCCCAAATTTAACATTACAATTTCATATAAATTGTGCTTTTTGACATTATTGTATTGAAGCATTTTCATATTCGTGGAGGAACACGTAGCATTAAATAATGCTTTTAGGATGGTCAATTATTAAGGACAACTTGACATCCATATTTTGAATATAACTTGTCATAGGTTGGTAAAATGTGATATAGATATCTCGGGACATCATAGGAACATGAGAAATGAAACTTTATTATAAAATTGCCACATATACTCTCTTCCCTTACATGTTTTGTTTGTTGAAATGGACACGAGTTTGACAAATGGAAAGTCTATTTTTCTTGCAATGGACACATGGAATACAAGGAGAACATATGTTTATATACATGAGGTTCTCAAAGATATTTTTTGTGTTGAGGACAAACCAAATATACATTACATGTGCTTCATGGCCTTCAAAGGGTATTTAGCGACAATGCACGAAGGTTAGAGTATCTATGCATTTTTCATGAGAATACAAATAATAGACTGACTCACATAGTACTTGTCCACTTGGAATCATATATAGTGAACTGTGGTTCACTAATATAGTTTGATCTTTTTATAAAAGGAAGAATATATAACATTATTATCTAAAAGATCACAACACTATCCTCTTGAGTAAATAAATTTGCATGTTTGAGCTAACTTTTCCCCAATGCTACCTTCCAAAATGATGTTAACAAAAACCCTATTTCACACAAACACTCAAAGATCATATGTAATTCAACAAATTTTACTACACCTTCTCACACCACTTTCATTAACTAGGAGATTGGGAATTCCTAAACTAAGTCAACTAAACAACTTCCATTTTGATTTATGAGAGTTCTGAGATGAAATGCTTTAAGCTAGGAATTTGGAGCTTGTGACGAAAATGAGGATTAGCATAACATTTTTTCGCAGATTTGGACTCCCCATATTTAGACAACTGCGCATTTTCCTTGATCGAATTAAAATCTCACAGTTTTCAAATCCAACATTCTAAATAATACAACTCCTATACAATCTCCAAGAAAAATAAATAAAAAATTAAAACCTTGCTTGGCAATCATTCCAATATGAATGATTTTTTAAAAACAAAAGCCTTCAACAAAACACAGTTGCATATCCCTAGATGAAGATTTTAGTTCAGATTAATATATATTAATCTATCATAAATGAAGAATTAAATATTATAACCACTGAAGTAAACATGGTACTAAGTTCTCCAGAGTAAGAAGTTGTGTAATCTCCTTGAATAGCTCTTCAATTAAAGAAGAAAATAATTTGAGTTCCTTCACTAAGATGTCCACAACCTTAGCGTGATCTTGCCTAAAAACACACCCAATCTAAAATTAGTTTTCCATTACCAATCAAAACCACCATCTTCAAAAAATTCTAAGATATCTAAATCTCCAACTAAACAAAATTTAAGGAGTCTTTAATACAGTTCCCCAAAAACAACTGAAAAAATAAAGATATAAAATTTTCCAAACATTTTTTATACAACTTTATTGTTTACTAAGAATATAAATTTCTACAAAAAAAATTAACTCACTATTCTAATATTTTCTGGGGTTTACCATTTCTATTGGAGGATGCAAGTAGTAAATCATGAGAGGTGCGTGGCATTTGCAAAGAAGTTAATGTGCCATGCTTTTTTTCCAAAATTTTCAATACATGCAAGGTACCACAGCAATAAGTTAAGCATTTTTTCCTGCACATATAAATCAAATAATTTTTTCTAGAAAATTCTGCTCATTTTAGTCCAGATCGGAATCAGATTCGACTGAGTTTAAGCTGTTGAAAAAAGCATACTACAAAAATTGTGAATAAATCAGATTACTATAGATTACTATAGGACTACTCATGAGTAATCATGGCTTACATGTTTCCTTTGCTCACTTGAATCAGCATGCGGGTTTTTATCAATCTCAGACTTCGAAAGGAGACATGTTCAGCTGCAGAGTTGTTCTTTTGGAATTAGTCACAGGGCAAAAAAACTTATAGATGTTGTAACTGGAGATGAAATCTTCAAGGGTAAGCTAGTAGATTGGATTACTCAACTTTCAAATAATGGCCATGTGAAGGAATATTTGAGAGCTATGTCAACGCAGTGACGAAAAGTGGAAAAACTTTTGGAAGATCAACATTTCCTGCCATTGTAGTGGAAGGCCACGACATTTGTGGTTGTTGTGGAAGTTGGGTGGTTCCTCATCCATCAGTTGGGCTTAAATCATCCTTTATTTAGTGAATTTCTTGGGGGGTCTTTGGATACAATTGGGAGTACAGTGAGAAAGGGGAAATCTACAGACTGATATGTGAAGCAGAGAATCAAACTAGGGAATAGAAGACAATCTATAGTTGTGAGGTTGGTTGTTGAGAGTCGGTATTCGTAGGGAGTTAAATGTTTGTAAAGGGTTGTTAGGGAGAGCTCAGTTAGAATAGTCTAATCTAATTCTGTACCTTCTGACTCTTTACAGCTTTATTGTATGCATCTATACTGTTCTGTTCACGTGGAATAAAAGTAAGTCTGAGTACACGTTCACTGTGAATTTCCAAAATTGTTCCTTTGGGTTTCTCTTGTTTATGACTATATTGCTCTGTCTTATTTTTGTCTCCTTGTTGTCAGGCAAGTGCCTCATACTAGTAATAGGTGCTATCATATAGAATCAAGTCTTGCTCTGTTCCATAGTATAGAGCATATAACCAACTCTCTAGGAGACAATGAACTAGATTTCGATATATCCATCCATCCATGACCCCGTCATTCTGCTTTCATCATACCTAAAGTGAAAAGTAGATACAATCTCTCCACTAAATTCTCCTTGGTTGTCGCCCAGATCTGGATTCACATCCGAGTTGATGTCTACTTGCCCACAGCTGGGATGTAAACATCTTTTCCATCCATTGATCTCTCCATCCATGGGGGCTTTGAGGGGAGATGTGTTAAACTTTTTTTATACAACCAGGTAATGTATTGCATATTATATTTATGTTAGATGATGTAGATAGTTGAATGTCGGTTGATGGAAACACATCCCGATGATTGATATGATATATGACACCATTTTGTAGGGTGAGCACAGTAAGTGGTTCTGTATAGCAGATTTTAGGTTGAGTTACAGATCTGTTAGTGGAAACATATCATGTCAACTGAGGAACATGTTTCTATTAGTTATAAGTTATACTTTTCGTGTGTTGGGGTGGGTTAGTGAAACTTTTTCCCATAGAATGAAGGTTTAAGTTCAACGGAGGCAAGGAATTTTACAAAGGCAATCTACACCGTTTTTAGGAAGAATTATGCAGTTTGCTTGTCAGAGAAAAAGGGCTATGTTTTTAGGTTTCTTCCATGTTGTTTTAAATGCCAAATCTCTTTATATAGCCACGTTTGGAGGGGAGCTGAGGGCACATGTAAGGATGACATAATGTTTGGTAAGTAGATCCCAATAACTGAGAGGGGAGTTTAATTATTAGGTTTGCTTTTGTTTTTTTCTCATTATGCATCAAATGCCAAATCTCTCTATATAATCATTTTGAAGAGAGTTGAAGGAACATGCAAGGGTGACATAATTTTATGTTAAGTAGAGGCCAACAACTAAAAGGGGAGCTTAATTGTTAATTTTTCTTCATATTGTTTTAAATTTTCAAATCTCTATACATATTGATGTTTCAAGGGAGATGAAGCCACATGGAAGGATGGCAGAATATTGTGGAAAGTAGATCCTAACTCCTGATAGGGGAGCTTAGCTATTCAAAAATTCTATTAACAAGCCAGTAATTTGGGGTACCCTAACTGTGGAATAAGATTCTTACTTGCTATAGCAGTAACTAAATAGTTTCTTGGCTGTATGTATGATTATATTATTTGTTTACTTTCATTTCTATTAACTAATTGATTTCTGAAGATGTTACCCTTGTCAGCTGGTCCAATATACCTTAATTATTATGTGTCATCTTAGGCTTTTACAAGTCTTGAGAGTACTGGCCAAAACTCATCTTGCATGGGATAGAATTTATTTATATCCTTTTCTCAAAGTCAATGGTTCATTTGAAACAATAAAAAAGGATCAAGGGTAACATTCAGTTGATACAGAAAGGTTTGATCCAAAAATATGATATTCACAGAATCAAAAAGCTTTTTTTTATTATAAAAAATGCAAACATTGAACACTCTAAAATATCATTAAGACAATATTTTCTACACAATTAAATTGATTAAGCAACTAATTTTGTAGGCCCATTCTAATTGAATTGAAAAAGAACTACAATTGTCATTGAATGGCAAGGACATTCATGCCTGTACTGCGTCACCAACAACGCCAAGCATAAATTTATGATCATTGATCATTAATTATTTTCTCTCATTGTCATAAAAGAAAATGATATTGGATGTGGGGTGTATCGATTGACATATTCTTGTCATTCCTCCCAAGCCAATTAATTCCTTCATATATCTAACACTCCACCATAGATAATAACACAACATTCAAAATCTTTGCATTTCATTTTCAAATGTATTGAAGTTGTCTGCATTTTTTGTTTTATAAGATTCAATAGCATCATCTAAGAAAACATTGAGGGACTCCCTAGTTGCAGGCACTGTCACAATTTGAAGACTAAGGAGAAGTAATGAGCTATTTTCAAACATTAGAGAATGAGAATTGCTGAATATAGGAGTATTGAACGATATTATGATCCTTGTGTTAGCTTTTAGATGGTTTGAATGACTCAGTAGAAATAAATCCCATTCTCTAATGTTTGAAAGCAATATCTTTATGGCTGGGAATTACAATATGAATCGTACTTCACAAAAGACAAAGACTGCTGGTGTTAGAGATTGTTCCCCAAGCATTACACAATGATAATCCATCTAAATTAACAAATAAGGAAATTGCTTGAAGTGGTGCCAATATCATATAAGTAAGTATATGGCGATAAAACTTAGGAAAAAGTGACACAGGCCTCATACTAGCAATTAGAAATAGAGAAGAATTAAAATAAAATAAACCCTAAGTTACCAAAGGACAACCCTAAAAACCAGAGATAAGGAGGAAGAAATACCTAACCCCTACTAGGAAAATATGGCTGAAATTTTTTTGTAAATGGAATTTGGATGGGAAAATCTTAGTCATGTTATACTTGTAGGTGTTGGTCTGATGACATGTAACTGATTGAACGTTTGAAGATGTTAAGTTGGTGATCATGCAAGGCATTAAATTAGTTAATGTATTATATTGTCATTGATGTCAACTTTATATAATCTGTATGGTCATAGAGATACTGCCAAAGACTTCAAAGAACTCATGAATAAAGGCTATGATAATCAGTAGTGCATACAAGTCTAGTATTCACTAAGTGACTGAATACACAGAAGGAGTGCACCCGATGGTAAGAGTAAAAGAACAAAGTCACAGTGTTGCCCAATGAGGAAATGCATAGCATTATCGACAAGTGGAGTTATAGTCTTGACCGACAAGCAAAACACAGAGTAGCCTGACGGAGAAGACAAGGATGAAGATCCCGATGACAACTGAAGTCACACCGACGGTATAGGCAGTCATCACCGATGACTATCTAAAGTGTTAACTGACAGAACAGATAGTTCAGAATATGAAAAAATGCTTAGCTGTCAAGAAGCTAAAGATAGATTTAACTGATACTTATCATTTTTTTAATCATCCAGATATTACAGAGATTAGTAATTGATTTAAAACTACTTTATCTAGTTGGAAAAAAATCTCTACGAGATCAGACTGGAGATTTTCTTTAATTCTATTGGCAAGAATTGTGGAACACGCCAAGATCAAGAAAGCCTAGAAAAGAGGAAATCATGTCTATAAGAGAAAAACTCAATTCATTATGAATTGTGTGTGTGGGTTGAACAAGAGAAGAGGAAAGATGCTAAAGAAAATCTAAAGGAGAAGAAAGTCTTCATTTCAGTCCTGATCAACAAGCTAAAGGAAGAGCTAGATTCTGCAGACATTGACGAATAATGAGACAAGCATCACAATGCAGAAAAAGTGTGGAGCAAAGATATACATTTGATTATATTGATCCGTGAAGTAATGGACGTAAAATAGATCTAAAAATATATAATTGAGTTGTATGTATGGACAGATCAGTAGTGTTTTATTTTAACCATTGAAGCATATAAGCCTCTTAATCAAGCAGGACTTAAAAGTCTTTTTCAATTGAGATACATCCCAAGGAGTATCAAAAAATTTAATCACAAAAGTATCATTAGATATTCCCAAAACCTATTGATAGGCCAAGAGAGTTTGATCAAGGATGGTAGCATTAGATGCCAGATACTAGTTGACAAACTATTTCTAAATCCTCTAACAAGGTCACACCTAACCGTGTGTTTGTAACCTTTAACAGGGTTGGCTCTAAATAGGGCTCACTTCATAAGAGTGAAGATTTGGGGTACTAGTCCCAGTGGTTTTTCCCTTAACAAGGTTTCCAAGTTAAAAATCCATGTGTTATGTGTGTATGATTAATTTCTTTACTATTTTGTATTTTACATATTTTATTCTAGATTTATCGGTATACTCTTCATATTTACTGTATTTCGGTAAATAGATGACTGCTTATCGCTAAACATACAGAAGAAGGTTTAAACAGAGAAATTAGACAAGTAGTAAATTGATATAAGTTATTCAAGGCATTCATCTTGTAGGACAGAAGATAACTTGAGATATAATTTATGGTTATAATTTTGAAGGGTTGATTTAAGGATAAATTTGAGGCCACTGATTCACCCCCCCTCTCAGTTATTACTAACAAATGGTATTAGAGCTTGTGTGCTTAGAAAAGAAGGTTTCAAGACCTAAGCTAAAGATCACAAGATGAACATACGAGATGTGCCCAAGTTGAACAAAGATAATTTTGCTTCATGGCAGAGAAGAATAAGACTTCACTTATCAGGTATTGGTAACGATGTTACTCAATACTTAGAAATTGAATATGTGTTTCCCATAGGAGCACCAACAGATGAACAAATGAGAGAGAAGCATGAACACAACTGCATGATGATAGAGCTTGCTTCCTCACTCTTTGATGCTAAATTTGAAGATGTCAAAGAATGCAAAACTGCAAAGCAAATGTGGGACAAATTGAAGCTTGTACATGGTGGTGACAAAAAAGTTTTGAGAGCCAAGGCAGAAAGCATTAGAGGAAAGTTTGGTGATTTCAAAATGAAAGAAGGTGAAAAAATCACTTAGTACAACACAAGAATCAAAGAGGTACCCAATGCTATCCGAGGAGTTGGAGGTGCACTAGAAGAAGATATAGTGGTAAGTAAAATTCTAAGAACCTTACTACCTACTTATGCTATTAGAGTATCTTCCATTCAAGAAATAAGAGCAGTAGCAAGTAGCAATGTTACTCTAGACAATTTGATTGGAAGACTGATTTCATTTGAGATGAATGAATTTGATAATAGTGTCTTACCAAATATAGAGTCTGCATTCAAATCTTCTATGAGAATAAGTAAATCAAGTCATAAAAACACTATGAGAAAAGATAGTGATAGTGAAAGTGAAGAAGATGACCTTGATAAAATTGAAGCACTTATGGCCAAAAGAATGCAGAGAGGAAGGTAAATAGAAAGGTAAATTGCCACTTGTTTGTTTTAATTGGAAAGAGATTGGACACTTTGTTGCAAGATGTACTAACAGAAGAAAAGATGACAGAAGTAATGACAAATCATTTGAAAAGAAGGCTGATAGAGGTGATTACAGAAGGTACCGACAATCAGAAAGAAGAGATGCCCGAGACTATAAGGAAAGAGGAAAGAAGGGAAGTTACCTAAAAA
Source organism: Thuja plicata (assembly GCA_018584345.1). Lineage (NCBI taxonomy): Eukaryota > Viridiplantae > Streptophyta > Pinopsida > Cupressales > Cupressaceae > Thuja > Thuja plicata. The sequence continues at coordinate 259,351 of MU224111.1, forward strand.
AATGCAAAGATGATGATACTGACACTAAATCTGATGAAGACATCAAGATGGTGTTTGTGATTGTAAAGGATGATTCAGGTGATGATAAAGAAAGGTATGTAGAAACAACTCTCATATCTAAGGTTAGCAAAAATGATGTTTGGATCATAGATAGTGGCTACACTCACCATATGATCGGTGATAAGAAAATTTTTGAGACTTTTGAATACTAGAAAGGTGGTTCAGTAAGAATGGGTAATGACACACCTTGTCCAATTGATGGTAGAGGAGCCATAATGTTGAATAACCAGAAATGTGAAAATGCTTATTGGGTAAATGGATTGAATTATAATCTATTGTGTGTTTCTTAGTTGAATAATTCACGTCACAGAGTAGCATTTGAAAATAAGAAGGCAAAGATATTCAATAAATCTAGAAATCTGATTGGAAACGGTGAGCACACAAAAGGTAACTTATTCTATCTGAATGATATTGACTCCACTTGTTTGATTGCTACAAATGAAGACATATGGTTGTGGCACAAAAGATTGTTTCATGTGAATTTTGACAACATGGTAAAGATTAGCATAAAGAGAAATGTCAGAGGCTTACCGACGATGACCAAGCTCGACAACATCATGTGTAAGAATTGTGAAAGAGGTAAAATGACAAAGTCTATTTTTAAAATAGAAACCCATACATCTGATGTAATTCTAGAATTAGTCCATAGTGATTTATGTGTACCTATGAGGACAAAGAGCTATTATGGAGATAGGTATTTTATTCTCTTTGTTGATGATTACTCTAGAATGATGACCGTCATGTTTCTAAAAGATAAATCAGAAGCATTTAAGATGTTTAAATGGTATAAGACAATGGTTGAAAATCAAAGTGGTAAGGAGTTAAAATGTTTAAGGTCAGATAGAGGAGGGGAATTTGTTTCAGATGAATTCACTAACTTTTGTAACGAGCATGGAATCAAAAGACAAGTCTGTGCATTGAGAACACCACATCATAATGGAATTGTTGAAAGAAGGAATAGATCCATAGTTGATTGTGCAAGGACACTGATTATAGAGAAACGCATCACCCAAATCTTCTGGAGGGAAGCCGTCAGTACTGCTATTTACACATTGAATAGAGTACAATTGAAGAAAGACACCAAAAAGAAACCTTATGAGCTAGGGTATGGATACAAACCCAATGTAAGTTATTTCAAAATGTTTGACAGTCAATGTTATATCTTAAAAGATGATAGAAATGGAAAACTTGACTCCAAGAGCGATGAAGGAATTTTTCTAGGGTATTCTACCAAGAGAAAGGCTTATGAATGTCTAAACAAAGCCTCTAACAAAATTGTTGAAAGTGCAAATGTAAAGATAGATGAATTTGTAGAGAAGAATGAAAAGGAAAGCACTAAAGAACCAGAGGACTACAATAAGTTTAATTACAATGAGGAACCTGACACTCTACCCTACCAACAATGTAGATCTCTCAAGCAACAGATCATTGCACTCAAGCATCAGGCTGCAAATATCGATGATCAATATATTGCTCAAGATGATGCACAAATTGATGAAGAACATAATGAAGAACAAAATGATGATCAAGTTGATAGAAAAAGAGTTGTACCTATACTTGCAAAATATGTCAGAAGGAACCATCCATAGGACCATATCATAGGAGATAAAAAGGATGGTATGAGAACTAGAAGTAAGTCTCTAAATACAAGATGTCTTATTTGTGATTATGAGCCGAAATCTGTCAATCCTGCACTAGATAATGATGAATGGATAAGTGCTATGAATGAAGAGATTGAATAGATAGAGAAAAAAAAAACATGGACACTTGTATAAAGACCAGATGACAAGAATGTCATCAGTACAAAATTGATATCCAGGAATAAGGTGAATGAGAATGGAGAAGTCACAAGAAATAAAGCAAGACTAGTATGCAAGGGGTATGCACAAGAAGAAGGAATTGACCATGGCGAAACCTTTGCACCCGTTACTAGGCTAGAAGGAGTATGAAAATTACTTTCTTATATGCTTCATATAAAGGATTCAAGGTATATCAAATGGATGTCAAGTCTGCATTCCTGAATGGAATACTTGAAGAAGAGGTATACATTGAACAACCAGAAGGATTGGTTGATCCAGACAAGAGGGACATGGTATGTAGACTTCACAAAGCCCTGTATGGATTGAAACAAGCACCCTAAGTCTGGTATAAAAGACTTCATTCCTATCTTATAAATATTGGATTTGTAAGAACTAGTGAAAATAGTAATCTTTACTTAAAGGAAGATAATGATGCTAACATTTTGATTGCTGAGATATTTTTTGATGACATCATATTTGGAGGCAATAATATGCTATGCAAATGAGATGAGAAAATAATTTGAGATGTCTATGTTTAGAGAGATCAAGTTATTTCTTGGTTTGCAGATCATGCAACAAAGAGACTTTGTACAGATCAATGATTGGAAAACTCATGTATGTTGTACATACTAGACCAGATATTGCACATGCAGTAGAAATAGTTGCTAGATTTTCTGCTAATCCCAGAGAGTCACATATGACTGCTGTGAAAAGAATTCTAAGATATATGAAGAATACTGAGGAATATGTTTTATGGTACAAAAGAGAAGGAAAATTTAAACTTAAGGTTTTTACTGATGTTGATTGGGATGAAAATCTTGATGACCGAAAGAGCACAACTAGAGGAGCATTCTTCATGGGTGATAGACTTGTCACATGGATCAGCAAGAAACAAGGATGCATCTCACAATCTACTGCAGAGGCAGAGTATGTTGCTATTACTGCAAACTGCTCAAATATTGCATGGATCAAATAGTTACTGGAAGGTATGCATATGAAAATTCTAGAACCAGTAATTATCTACTATGATAATAAAAGTGCAATAAACATTTCCAAAAATCTAGTCATGCATGCTAAAACAAAGCATATTGCCATCAAGTATCATTATTTAAGAGAACAAGTTCAGGCAAAGAAGGTGATGCTTGAGTATGTGCAACCAAAGGAACAATTGGCTGATATCTTCACCAAGCCACTACCCAAGGATGCATTTGAGTACTTGAGAAAGGGACTAGGGGTCAGACCCTTGTCTACTGGTCAGTAAGTTGACTAGAAGGCTACATCAGCCTACATATTATTATAATATCATTCATGTTGATGCATGTAGAAATATGGACTTCAAAGATAAATCAATACAGAGCATTATATTTATCTACTCTGAAAAATTGAGGCATTTCCGATGGACTGGAAAATTCAAGGAATATATTATGGATAGAAAGCATCCCTTTGACATAACTGTCAAAATATTGTTTGAAAAGATAAGATGTTTGGCATTAATGTCAAAAGGAGAGAGATACCTCATTATCATACTGACAAAGGGAGAGAAAATATCAAAAGAAAGGAGAACAGTCAAAGGGAGAGAGTTTGACACAGAAGGAGAACACATCACATTAGAGAAAGAAAGATTCTACATCCATCCACTAAAGGGATTGAAGATAGAAAGAAAGTTGCAAGAATCAAAACAAAGCTATTGGAGCTTACCGATAGCCAGACATTTGTAATAGTTACATTAGAAAATCATGATGAAACTATATATTTCATATTGTATTAGCAATAGTATAGTATGATAATGTAGTATGATGCCATCAATGCCAAAGGGAGAGATTGATGACATGTAACTGATTGAATGTTTGAAGATGTTAAGTTGATGATCATGCAAGGCATTAAATCAATTAATGTATTGTATTATCATTGATGTCAACTTGATATAATCTGTATGCTCATAGAGATACTGCCAAAGACCTCATGAATCAAGGCTATGCTAATCAATAATGCATACAATTCTAGTATTCACTAAGTGATTGAATATGCTGACAGAGTGCACCCGACATTCAGAGTAAAAGAACAAAGTCACAGTGTTGCCTGACGAGCAAATGCACAACATTACCGATGAGTAGAGTTACACTGTTGACCAATGAGAAAAACATAGAGTAGCCTGACAAAGAAGACAAGCACGGGGATCCCGATGACAACTGAAGTCACACTGACAGAATAGACAATCATCACCGATGACTAACTGAAGTGTTAACTGACAAAACAAAGAATTCAGAAAACAAAAAAATAATTTAGTTGTCAAGAAGCTAAAGATAGAGTTAATTGAAATTTATCATTGTTTTAATCATCCAAATGTTACGGAGATAAGTAATTGATTTAAAACTACCTATCAAAAAAAAAGTAATTGATTTAAAATAGCTTTATCCACTTGGCAAGAAGATCTCTACGAGATCAGACTAGATATTTTCTTTAAATCTATTGGCAAGAATTATGGAACACACCAAGATCAAGAAAGCCTAGAAAAGAGGAAATCATGTCTATAAGAGAATAACTCAATTCATTACGAATTTTGTGTGTGGGGTGAACAAGAGAAGAGGAAAGATGCTAAAGAAATTCAGAAGGAGAAGAAAGTCTTCATTTCAGTCCTGATCAACAAGCTGAAGGAAGAGCTAGATTCTATAGACATCGATGAATAGTGAGACAAGTATCACATAGAAGAACAAGTTTGGAGCAAAGGTATACATTTGAATATATTGATCAGTGAAGTAATGGACCTACAATAGATCTAAAAATATACAATTGAGTTGTATGTATGAATAAATTAGTAGTGTTTCTATTTAACCATTGAAGTTTACAAGCCTCTTAACCGAGCAGGACTTAAAAGTCTTTCTCAATTGAGATACATCCCAAGGAGTATCAAAAAGTTTGATCACAAAAGTAGCATTGGATATGCTTGATACCTATTGAAAATCCAAGAGATTTTGATCAAGGATGGTAGTATTAGATGCCAAATACTAGTTGAAAAACTATTTCTAAATCGTCTAACAAGGTCACACCTAACAGTGTGTTTTTAACCTTTAACAGGGTTGGCTCCTAATAGGGCTCACTTCAGAAGAGTGAAAATTTGGGGTACCGGTCCCAGTGGTTTTTCCCTTAACAGGGTTTCCACGTTAAAAATCCATGTGTTATGTGTGTATGATTCATTTCTTTACTATTTTTTATCTTAGATATTTGATTTTGGATTTATCGGTATACTCTACATATTTACAATATTTCGATAAATAGATGACTGCTTATCGATAAAAATACAGAAGAAGGTTTAAACAGAGCAATCTGACAAGTAGTAAATTGATATAAGTTATTCAAGGCATTCATCTTGTAGGATAGAAGATAACTTGAGATATAATTTATGGTTATAAGTCTGAAGGGTTGATTTAAGGATAAATTTGAGGCCACTGTTTCACCCCCCTCTCAGTTATTACTAACACTGGTCATGAGGTTCCAGCTGACTAAAGTTTTCGCTATGAGAGAACAGTTGAAAAATGGATTGCAGAGCATCTAACTTCTTCAGTACAAGTGAGAAATATACTACTACAAGAAGTGGAAAAGGCCAAAATTTTGTTACTCATTGAAAAAATCATAGAAAATGAAATTTGGGGAATTCGAAAAGAGGATAGTTTTAAAATAACCCACCCAAATAAAATTTCATTGAAGAAATTGAAAAAAAAAACCAAAAATCAGGAAAATGCACATAGGAGAATAGAATCACCTGGGAGGACAAGAGAAAGGCAGGCGAATGAGGGCTACAAAGGGGCAAGCGAGGCACCAAAGAGGAGTTGGTGGAAAATTAATTGCTGGTGCTACTGGTGCTTAAATTGGCAAGCACAGGAGAGGCCATGGCATCGACCAAGAGCTTGTAGAAGGACCTGCAATCTGAAACAGGGGCATCATTCTCTATTTCATTGAGAAAGTTGTTGAGGGCACCTACACGTTGTTTGACGAACTCAGAGCCCATTTTTATTAGCGCCAAATTATTATGAAAAGATGAAAATGTGGATTTGAGGTGAAGGGAAGGCAAATGCAAATGCATATTGACCAGGCAAGTCATTCTCAAGGAAGACATATATTGGAGTGGTTGTGAGGGAGAGCTTTCCAAAAAATTTTGAGGGGAGAGCTTTCTCGAAGCTGGCGAAAAAAGCTACTTTATATGTACATTATTGTGGTCGGCCAATGAAATTTTAAATATTTTTTTTAATAAATTGAAATTTTCTCCTTACTCTTTTTGCCAACAACCAATAAAAATTTAGTAAATTAGCTTTTTTAGGTTTTTTAAATGTGTGTTAATTTATAAACTATAAGAAAGACATATATGTCAAAAAAATTCTCAAACACTATTGGTTGGATTAAATGGCAATATGCATCTATTTGAATGCATTAGTTAAGCAGGAACTATTAAGAGGTGGTTGATGAGATTAAATAAGGCTGCAAAGAAACTATTGCCTAAAAATTGGAAATTTAGCTTAGGAAATTTTAGTTAAGCTAATATTAATATCAAACTAGAATTATATTATAAGATGATTGATAAATAAACTATTAACATACTTAAAAATATATTTAATTATTAAAAATTTACAACTTATTAAAAATCTTGAGAAAACCAGACTCATAATGTGTTGAGACTAATTTTTTCCATTGTTCCAGATAATAGTTTGTAAAAAAAATTCCACAAAAATCGTTCACATCTCTAAAAATTTTTTAGCCAATCAAATAATAGATAAATAATTTTCTAACAATATTTAGTTAAATTTTTTTTTATGTATACTTTAGTTAATAAAAGTAAAATTGTAATATAAAAAATAAGAATATTACACTTAATAAAAAAAAGCCTAGTTGTTTGGCAAATTACACTTAATAAGAAAACCTAGTTGTTTTCCTGAGTTGCCAAACTTCATACGAAAGAGGATATGGCTTCAGTGTTCAAGTAGAATTTAATAAAAACTTTACTTGCCTAAAATGTTGGGATCCCAATCTTCTATTTGAATTCAAAGATGGATATTTTCACTACAGGTAGAGCCAGGCTGGTACAGAAAGCAATCTCGTGCTTTATAAATCTGTGGAGTTCTATGCTGAGCTTCAGAAGAAACAAGTTAAGAAGTTATAACTTGTTGTTGCATCTGTTCCACTTGGGAAAATATCCCATTATGTACACCTAGATAATTTGGTTCTTTGAATTATTTTTAGAAAACTTTTTCTAGGAAAGTGATTGTGTCAACTTGAGGCACTGAAATGCAAAGAAGTATACTAGGTGGACATTGTTATTGAAGCTATGTATGGCAATTGATACTTTCGATGTCCCCAAAAGATGTTGCATATGAATGCAAATTAAAGCTACTGAGGGAAATGACACACTAGAATGATTTTGGTGTTGAAAATACTAATTTGGTAGCATATAACAAGTGCAGAATATAAGAAAATTATAAATGTTTATGTTCTGAAACAACAACCAAAGAAGAAGAAATTGTACCAAGGGTTTGGTAGGAATAATAGGAAACATAAGACAATTGATAGCTCCAGAATTGACTTAATTTATAATACAGATAAAATTTTGAAACTCATAGAGAAAGGAAGAAAACTTCTATTAACTAGGGACAAATTAGAAGACACAATTCCACAATAAAAGATAGCTGCCAAAAAAACATTGTTAAAACTTAGCTCTAGGGTATCTTTAGAGTTGGCTATAGATATTTCAAGTGTACAGTCAACAAGGCTTCTAAAAAATATAATGGATAATCCATGCCAAATCTCTTAAAATTGCATAAGATCAATGCTCACAAGGTAGTGAGCCTAAATTTCTTAAAGAATAGCATCCTCAAAATTTGAGATCAAGCCATCAACATCTGCCAATCACTTTGATACATCTTCCAAACACTTTGATAGTATTTACTATTTAGGAAGCATAGTGTTGACTTGGTGGTCAACACCTCCTTGGAGATTCGTGACATGGCTTAACTGGCTTCTTTGGGTTGGGTTGAATATACATTTGTCTTAGGCATTGATAGTTTAGACTTTGGTGCAACGACAAATGATTCCAACAATTGGTATCAGAGCCTTAGGTCACGGGTTTGAGTCTCTTGTTAGTGGGTACTGAGGGGAGATTGTTTACTTCGTGGTCAACACCTCCTTAAAGATTCATGACATGAATTAACCACCTATTAAGCCTCCTGTGGGTTATATTAAAGGTCCACACTAATCTCTTTATGCACTCTCTTAAATACAACCAATTGATGAATCTCTAGTTGCGCATAAAAATAACAATGGTCGTTTCTTCTCCTAGCATGATGAAGAAGGTTCTGAAAACACAATACCACATATTAGTCAGGTGGACGGTGATAGAAATAGCCACAATTATTTCCTAATTTGGGGCCAACACGGAGCCCATTGGCACAATCTCTGACACATTTCAACTATTGGGCTTTTCAGCCCCAAAAGAATGGAAGCTTTGCAACATCTCAAAAGAAAACACGCATTTCTCATGATTCAACTTATTTTCGAGGAAAAATGAAAGATTGTGGATATCAGGTAGATGGTGTTCTGCACGTCTCAGAATTTATTGGGAAACATGATCATTAGCACAAACATCTACGATCCAGCTTCTGCGGGGTTCAAATAATTCCATCTAGGAGATGATGAAGCTCAATGGCACACATAATTTATTTGACTTTTTTGCATCCCTCTGTTCCTAGACCTATAGGAACATTAGTTGAATATTAAAAAAGAAATACAATCAATAATATAAATGGAAGGCAAATGTCGAAAAAAGACGACCAAGATGTGTAATTAATTATAGTAATAATATTAATAAATATAATTTAATGAAGTATAATAGATTTTTTTTTTTTTTGATCGGAAGTATAATAGATTTTATTAAAAGATAATAATTTAATAATAATAGAATTCAAAACTATAAAACAATTTTAGTGAATTTATTGAGGATAATTATTTAATATAATATTTGTATAATGTACATTATGGGATAATAATATATATTTTAAATTATAACATAATAATTATTTTGATTTTGCAACGAACATTTGTTTGATATATTGAATGAGGTGAAAAGAAAAATGTCATAGTAAATAACAGATCATTGATGAGATTAAACAAGGCTGCAAAGCAACTATTGCCTAAAAATTGGAAATTTAGCTTAGGAAAATTTAGTTAAGCTAATATTATTATTAAACTAGAATTATATTATAAGAAGATTGATAAATAAACTAATAGCATAATTAAAAATATATTTCATTATTGAAAATTTACAACTTGTTAAAAATCTAAAGAAAACTAGACTCATAATGTGTTGAGACTCATTTTTTCCATTGTTCCAGATAATAGTTTGTAGAAAAAATTCCACAAAAATTGCTCATATCTCTATAACTTTTTTAGCCAATCAAATAATAGATAAATAATTTTCTAAAAATATTTAGTTAAAAAATTTGCATGTATACTTTTATTTAAAAAAAAAAATTGTAACATAGAAAAATAAGAATATTACACTTAATTAAAAAAGCCTAGCTGTTTGGCAAATTACACTTAATAAGAAAACCTAGTTGTTTTCCTAATTTGCCAAACTTCATACGACAAAGGATATGGCTTCAGTGTTTAGGTACAATTTAATAAAAACTTGACTTGCCTAAAAAGTTGGGATCCCAATCTGCTATTTGACTTCAAAGATGGATATTTTCACTACAGACATAGCCAAACTGGTATAGAAAGTTGTGTTGTGCTTCAGAAGAAACAAGTTAAGAAGTTATACCTTGTTGCTACATCTGTTCCACCTGGGAAAATGTAGCATTATATGCACCACCTAGATAATTTGGCTCTTTGAATTATTTCTAGAAAATTTTTTTAGGAAAGTGATTCTGTCAACTTGAGGCACTAAAATGCAAAGAAATATACTGGGTGGACATTGCTATTGAAGCTATATATGGAAATTGAGACTTCTGATGTCCCTTGTTGTGATATTGGATTGATTCTTTCCAATCTTGATATCTGATTCTTTCCAATCTTGATATCTTATTCTTTCCTAAACTAACATCTGATTCTTTCCTAAATCAATACTCTGATTCTTTCCTAAATCAATAAGGCACACAGCTTGATTGTAGGATCTAGAATATGTAAATATACCTGTACAGTTTCATAGTAAACAGAGTGAATAAAATATTCTTCTCATTTTTTATTTTTAAGTTGCTATCAAAGCTATGGATGATTTAGATTCAAAAGTATTTGAGACCAAATCGGCCAAATCTGCTCCCATTATTATTCAATCTGAAGGTTCATTGTTCAAGGCAGGGATTGTACTCGATGAAAAAAACTATGATTTGTGGTCTCAAATCATGGAGATGCATATTGTTGAGAAGGAGAAACTCTCTTTCATTCGTGGTAATTCACAACCACCTACCGAGAATGATGATGGATATGAGAAGTGGTATGCAGACAATCAAAAGGTCAAGAGATGGCCGTTGATATCTATGTCCCCAGAAATTATGAAGCAATACATTCGCTTACCCACCGCTCGAGATATTTGGAAAGCTCTTTCTAAGGCTTTTTATGAACTTGCAGATGAATTGCAGGTATTTGTCTTGAATCAGAGGGCTTTCTCTGCCAAACAGAATGGTAGAACATTCTCTATGTATTATGGAGAATTAATTGATATTTTTGGTGAGTTGGATCATCGTGATAAGGTGATCATGGAAAGTGAGAATGATGTTGAATCTTACCGCAAATCAGTTCAGTGACAAAGGGTGCATATTTTTCTTGTTGGATTAGATGGTGACTTCGAACAAGTCCATGGTGAAATTTTGAGAAAGGATCCTATCCCCGAATTAGAAGCATGTTATGCATTGGTTCGCCATGAATCTGTTCGACACACAATGATGATTGGAGAACCAGAAAATACTGAAGTTTCAACCATGGTGACTCAAAACCGGTCTAATCAGAACCGGCCTTCTCAAAGCCCGCCTAAGATCACTAATGGTGCTGATAAATCCACCTACAAATGCACCCATTGCAATCAAACTGGTGATACCAAAAGTCACTACTTTGAACTTGTGGGGTATCCAGGATGGTGGGATCGTAGTCGCGATTCATGGAAGAAGAATTCCAAGAAGACCTCCAGTGCAATAGTATAGTATGATAATGTAGTATGTTTCCATCAATGCCAAAGGGAGAGATTGATGACATGTAACTAATTGAATTTTTGAAGATGTTAAGTTGATGATCATGCAAGGCATTAAATTAGTTAATGTATTGTATTGTCCTTGATGTCAAATTGATATAACCTATATGG
>MU224111.1:278348-296426 GCA_018584345.1 Thuja plicata
TTGTTGTAAAGATGACACAGTTTGAGCCAAACTAATGATTGTGGAATCATTAGAGGAAATAGGTGGCATAGAAATGTTAGAAACACTAGGGAAAGTCTAGGAAGCAGCAGGAATAGAAGACACAACTCGTGGAACATTAGGAACCATAGTTGGAAGGGGATTAGAATAAGTAAAAGGTACATTATGATATGAAGGTTGTGAGGTAGGTAAAGATACCAGAGGATAACTCACATGAATAGATGCAATTGGGATAGATGTAGTCATCAAAGGAGGAGTATAAGTAGGAATGTGGTGCAGGAGCACACCTAGGCTAACCTCCATAGTTTGATTATTTTGGCTTATACTTGAAATTGGCCAAGTCAAGATAGTTAGGTTGTTTTTAGACCTTAGAACATCATTGCAATGTGGGCTAGGTGAGTTAGTCATTAGGACTAAGGTCACCAAATTAGCCATTGTTAGCAGCTTTTAAATTCTTAGTGTTAAGAGTTTGAGTTGGAGCCTTTAATGTGTCTTAAACACATTCATGATGTCATAAAGATGTCATATGGTCTTAAATGATCTTGGATCCTCAAAATGAAGAGGTTAGAGGTCCTAAAATTCAGGGAGGAGACATAATGGCAAAGATGCCAAAAGTTTCTAAAATGTTGCTATGACAACGTTTGCAATTATTGCAAATGTTGCATGCAACTCAGTTATCTTTGGTTCCCCTTATGAATAGGAAGTGGGAATCGACCAAAAATCTGTAGAATCATGGAAATGGTATCTAATGTGACCCAATACTTGAACCAATAGAGGAGTGATACATTGTAACAAGATTTAATGAGTGAAATAGGACTGCAACTCTGAGTATTCAGGAATCCTGAGCATTTTGTTATGACAGTCATATGTAATGGATTGAAAGAATGAAACTAGTTGTTGTTTTGTGTTCCTAGGATAGTTTGAAGAATCTTTCATTCATTAAGCTAGTTGTTTAGAGGTAGTTTAAGATCATGGATTAAATATTTTGTGTTTTGTGTGTTCACTGGTCCTGTCCTGACCAGTCAGTCGATTCATGGCTCCCCCATGAAATCTAACCATGGGATCTTCCTACGGATAGATGGAAATGTTAGGGAAGTCATTGGTCTATATATATGTAGAGTTAGGAGTCAGGTAAATTTGAGTAGCTATTTTTAGTTCCAAGCCCTAGGCGAGCATGCACTATTCGGTTAGTGGTTTGGAGATGAAAGAGTGAGCATTCTTATGCAAGGTAGTGAAGTAATGTACGGACTAAGTGAAGTTTCAGTTAGGGCATAGTAATATATTGACATGCTAGTAGGGTCAAGTTTGTATCAATCTAATTGGTCAAGGTTTGAGCAAGTTTTGCATTGTGTTACAGATTGTCCTAGAAATTAGGCCTATTAGCCCTATTGATCCTAGTTTGTAGGAAACCTATGTACAGAGGACTTCTGAAACTAAAACCTTCAAAATACCTTGTAAAGTGATAGGGGGTATTTGAATGTATGATTGGTTTTTCAAATTCTTTGGGAAATTTTTAAAAGAAGTGGGAAAAACACACTGTGAAAGGCTACAAGGAATAGGCCTCAATTAGGCTTCCAAGTGATTGAATCCTCAAACCCGGTGAAGACCAAGTTGAAGATCCTAGTAAATGGTTTAAAATGAAAAGGAGATGGAGATTTTAAAGTGGATGGATATCCCTACAATGAATCATGAATGTTAAAGTGGAATTGGCACTTAAATCCTTCTAGGTGTAGTGGAAGAAGTGAAGGATTGAACTAACTAAAAGGTGTTAGTCTTTCAAGGTGAAGCACATGAGTTGAGAACTCTTAGAGAAGAGTTGGGATTGGACTTAGTTAATCATCTAAGCTAATCAGGACCTAGAGGATATTAGGTTCCTAGAAGAGACAAGCTAAGGTCTCTTACTTTAAGTGTTAGCAAGCCTTAGAACACTTACATCATATTGGTATCAGAGCTTGATTGAGATCAGGCTTGTGGTGGATGTTTCAGACTACTGAATTAGTTGGGGAGAATATACCATATGGATTAGTAGAAGAAAAATCCATGGTGACTAACACTGAGTTAGCCAAAAAGGTGGATGAGCAAGAAGAAGACAACAAGTTGTTAAGAGAAAGGTTGTCTCAAATGGAAAAACTCTTGGGAGAAGTCCAAGATAAAGCTGAGAAGATGAAAGATAAGATAGATAAGAAAGAACAAGAAGAAGCAAGGGAAAAGGGAGTGGATGTAGAAGAGGAATATCCAAACCCTAGCCCTGTCAGTGATCAAGAACCCTTCTTGAAGGCATTGAAGGCTTTAAGTGGAAAAGCTTTAGAGGGTGTACCACTTTTTAGTGGACAAATAGATCCAGATTCAGTTGTAGATTGGATTGACAGCATAGAGAACCATGTCAAATGTGATGGTATCATAGAGGCCCAAAAATTGAGTGTGGCCAATTCAAGGTTGAGAGGATTAGCTCTCACATGGTGGAAGTTTGTTCAAACTGAAATGGAGAAAGAAGAAAAGAGTCATATAGTCTCATGGAAAGGCATGGTGACTAAGTTCAAGTAGACTTACCTACCTGATGATTATGAGGTTCAACTACATAGGAGAAGACATAATCTTAGACAAAAAGATTTGGATGTCCAAGAAACACTGAAGAGTTCCAAAATTTGTGCTTAAGATCACAAGTGGTGGAGGATAAAAGCATCAAGCTAGCTAGATACTTGAATGGACTCAAATGGTCTATTTTTGAAGACATGAGTCTTGTGAACTTCAAAACCATTTACCAATGTTATCAAATGGCCTTGAAGATAGAGGAGAAAGGAAAAAGAAAGCAAGAGAAAACCTCCAAAGGAAGAGGTAGAGGAAGGGATAATAGAGGATCAAGAGGTGGCTATGGTGGAAGAAGTTCAGAATCAAGGATACAAGGAGAAGTCAAGTACAGTGAGAAGAAAGAAGGAAGTTATAGTAGAGGTGGTAGAGGAAGGAACTCAAGTTTCAGAGGTAGAATTGGTGGAGAAGGAAGAGGCAATTACTTTTCCAATATGAAATGTTACCATTGCAACCAAATGGGACACCCTGCCTATAGGTGTCTAGAAAAGGGTAGTACTTATCAAGGAGGTAACAAGAGAACTAATTTAGTTCATGAAGAGACAAATGTACAGCAGAGACACACTCTAAGGTACCACTTAATTCAGAAGAAGGTGAGAACCTCATGATGAGGAGAACTTTGATCAAGGAGCTAGTCAAGGAGGAGCCAAGCCGAAGAAGGTCCTTAGTTAGGATCAAATGTAAGGTGATGGGAAAAGTATGTAGATTCATTATAGAATCAGTGTCTACTAACAACATTGTGTCAGAAGAAGCAGTCAGCAAGTTAGGGATGACAAGGATACCTCATACCCATCCTTACAAGGTCACATGGCTCAATAAGGGACATCATGTCTTAGTCAATGAGCAAGCATCGATAGAGTTATCTATAGGGAGATATAAGGAAAAGGTTCTATGTGATGTGCTTCCCATGGATGCATATCACTTTCTCCTACGAAAACCATGGCAATTTGACCGCCAAGCTATCCATGATGGAGTGAAGAACTCTGATACACTCAAGAAGGATAAAGTAGTTTTCAAAATCCAATCATTGTTAGAAGATACATATGTGAAGACAATAGGTCCTAATGTGCTTATGGTGAGTGAAAAGGAATTCATAGAAGCCATGGAGGAAGGATAAGGAGTCGTCTATGCATTAGTGCTAAGGCCAAGAGAAAAGAATGAAGAAAAAGGAGACAAGAAGCTAGAGCTACCTAAGGAGATACAAAGTATGTTGCAGAATTATGAAGGTATAGTAAGTGATGGACAACCATCAACATTACCCCCTAAAAGAGCCATAAATAATAGGATAGACTTCATACCTAGAGCTACCCTGCCTAATAAGGCAGCCTACAAGATGACACATCAACAAAATGAGGAAATTGCTACACAAA
The DNA here is from genome assembly GCA_018584345.1 of Thuja plicata. Classification (NCBI taxonomy): domain Eukaryota; kingdom Viridiplantae; phylum Streptophyta; class Pinopsida; order Cupressales; family Cupressaceae; genus Thuja; species Thuja plicata. The sequence continues at coordinate 282,323 of MU224111.1, forward strand.
TAGAAGAACTCCTTAATCAAGGCGTTATAAAGAAAATCATTAGCCCTTGTGCAGTACCTAGTGTCCTAGCACCAAAGAAAGGAGGAACATGGAGACTTTGTACTGATTCTAGAGCCATAAATAGGATAACCATTAGGTATAGGTTTCCCATACCTAGGATTGAGGACCTAATGGATTATCTAGGTGAAGCTAAGTACTTTAGTAAGATAGACTTGAAGAGTGCATATCACCAAATTAGGATACATGAGGGAGATGAATGGAAGACAACATTCAAAACCAATTAAGGTTTGTATGAATGGCTTGTCATACCATTTGGACTGTCTAATGCCCCCTCCATGTTCATCAGGCTCATGAATGAAGTCCTCAAAGACTACATTGGAAAATTTGTAGTAGTATATCTTGATGATATACTGATTTATAATAGGACAAGAGAGGAACATATTAAACACCTTGAGATTGTCTTCGAGAAGCTGCATGAAGAGAAGTTGATGATCAACTTGGAGAAATGTGAGTTCATCAGAATGGAGCTAGTGTACCTTGGGTTTGTTCTCTGACAAAAGTAAAGTGAAATCCATCATGAATTGGCCTACACCAAGGACAGCAACAGAGGTAGGAAATTTTCATGGCCTTGCTCAGTATTATAGGAAGTTTATAAGGTAGTTTAGTGATATTTGCGCTCCTATGTTGGACACAATCAAAGGATGAATGAAGACCGAGTTCATATGGAATGACAAAGCCACTAAGAGATTTGAGTTATTGAAAGAAAATATTTCTCCCCAACCTGTCTTAGTCTTGCCAAGCTTTGAGAAGCTTTTGACCATTGAGTGTGATGCAAGCAATGTGGCTATTGGAGCTGTCCTAAGACAAGAGGGAAGACCAGTAGCATTTCATTCAAAGAATTTGTGTGAAGCCAAGAGGAAGTATTCTTCCTATGTCCTTGAAATGTATGCATTGGTTTAGGCTTTAAGGAAATAGAGACACTATTTACTCCCCCAAGGAGTTCATAGTCTACTCGGATAATCAAGATTTAAGTTTTCTGAATTCTCAAGATAAGTTGAGCCACAAACACATGAAATGGGTGGAATACTTACAAGATTATAAATTTAATATCAAACAAAATAAAGGTTTCCTTAATAAAGTGGCAGATGCATTGTCTAGAAGAACTCTTACCATCCAAGAGATTCAGTTGAAGAGCAAGGGAATAGATCATTTCAAAGATCTATATGTTGATGATGAGGATTTTGCAGACATTTATAAGGTATGTGGTGAATATAAAAACCATTTTCATACTAAGTATGTTGAATACACTTTGAAAAGTAATATTTTTTTCAAGGGAAATCAGTTGTGTGTCCCTAGAGGTCTATTAGGGAGAACTTAATCAAAGAAAAGTACAATGGTGTATTGATCGTCATTTTGGGAGCACTAAGACCCAAGAAATTGTTCAAAGGTTCTATTATTGGCCAAGGATGAATCTTGATGTTAGGAGGTATGTGGAAAGTTGTATTTTATGTCAAAGAGCAAAAGGTACTTCTTTGAATGTAGGTCTTTATCAGCCACTACCTATTCCCACTAGGCCATGGGAATGCTTGAGCATGGATTTTGTAGTTGGGTTACCCAAGAAAAAACAAGACATGGATAGTATATATGTAGTTGTGGATAGATTCAGCAAGATGGCTCACTTTGTGCCATGTAAGACCACTAATGATGCCAGCCAAATAGCCTCTCTCTTCTTCAAAGAGATAGTAAGAATCCATGGGTTGCCTATGAGCATAGTGTCAGATAGAGACACTAAATTTATGAGTCATTTATGGAAGACTCTTTGGCAAAGATTGGGAACTAATTTATCCTTTGGGTATACATACCATCCCCAAAATGATGGTCAGACCAAAGTGGTGAATAGAAGCCTTGGAAATCTTCTAAGATGCCTGACCAAGGAGTATGGATAGCAATGGGATCAATTGATTGGGCAAGCTGAGTATGCCTACAATGATACCATCAATACATCAACAGGTAAGAGCCCCTTTGAGGTAGTGTATGGATTACATCCTAGAGGAGTCTATGAATTTAGAGAATTGAAGGATGGAGTCAAGGCAAGTGGATATGCAGATGATTTTTCTTATGCGATGCAGGAGATACATGATACAGTCTGGAAAAATTTGATAGAGAACACCTTAAAACATAAAACCAAGGTTGATGAAAGTAGGAGAGCAGTTTAGTTCAATGTGGGAGACATGGTCATGGTGCATCTTAACAAATCAAGACTTCCTAAGGGAGTCCCTCATAAGTTGTATATGAGAAGGATAGGTCCCTATCCTATCTTAGCTAAGTATGGTGATAATGCATTCAGAGTTGAGCTCCCGGAAGACAGTGGATTGTCACTTGTTTTCAATATTGCAGACTTAGTCCATTACAAAGGACCACAGAAAGATATGGATCAGAGTCTCAAAGAAGTGATCAGAGGTGTGGAAGATCTCCATTTACCCCCTACTACAGTCACAACAGCTGATAGTGTGTTGGATACTAGAGTCTACAAACATACTAGAACCAAAGCCTACAAGGAAAACTTGATAAAGAAGCATGATCAAATGGATTTTGATGCAGTATGAGTCAAAGAATCCGAGTTCAAGAAGATGGGGATTGATCTAAGCATCCTCAATCCAAGGGTGGATTGAACCTTTTGTTTTGGGGAGGATGGTGCAGGAGCACACCTAGGATAACCTCCATAGTTTGATTATTTTGGCTTGTACTTGACATTGGCCAAGTCAAGATAGTTAGGTTGTTTTTAGACCTTAGAATGTCATTGCAATGTGGGCTAGGTGAGTTAGTCATTAAGACTAAGGTCACCAAATTAGCCATTGTTAGTAGCTTTTAAATTCTTAGTGTTAAGAGTTTGAGTTGGAGCCTTTAATGTGTCTTAAACACATTCATGATGTCATAGAGATGCCATATGGTCTTAAATGATCTTGGATCCTTGAAATGAAGAGGTTAGAGGTCCAAAAACTCAAGAATGAGGCATAATGGCAAAGATGCCAAAAGTTGCTAAAATGTCACTATGACAATATTTGCAATTATTGCAAATGTTGCATGCAACTCGGTTATCTTTGGATCCCCTTATGAATAGGAAGTGGGAATTGACCAATAGTCCCTATAATAATGGAGATGGAATCTAATGTGACCAAAGAATTGAACCAATAGAGGATTGATATATTGTAACAAGATTTGATGAGTGAAATAGGACTGCAACTCTGAGTATTCAGGAATCCTGAGCATTTTGTTATGACAGTCATATGTAATGGATTGAAAGACTGAAAATAGTTGTTTTTTTGTGGCCCTAGGATAGTTTTATGCATATTTAATTCATTAAGCTAGTTTCTTAGAGGTAGTGTAAGGTCTTAGATTAAATATTTTGTGTTTTGTGTGTTCACTGGTCCTGTCCTGACCAGTCAGTTGATTCATGGCTCCCCCATGAAATCTAACCATGGGATCTTCCTACGGATAGATGGAAATATTAGGGGAGTCAATGGTCTATATATATGTAGATTTATGAGTCAGGGAAAGTCGAGTAGCTATTTTTAGTTCCAAGCCCTAGGCGAGCATGCACTGTCTGGTTAGTGGTTTGGAGGTGAAACAATGAGCATTCTTATGCAGGGTAGTGAAGTACTAGATAGACTAAGTACAATTTCAGTTAGGGCATAGTCATATATTGACATGATAGTAGGGTCAAGTTTGTATCAATCCAATAGGTCACATTTTGAGCAAGTTTTGCATTGTGTTGCAGACTGTTCTAGAAATTAGGCCTATTAGCCCTATTGATCCTAGTTTGTCCTGAACCCTATGTACGGAGGACTTTTGAAACTAAAACCTTCAAAATATATTGTAAAGTGATAGAGGGTGTCTTAATGTGTGATTGGTTTTTCAAATTCTTTGGGAAAGTTTTAAAAGAAGTGGGAAAAACACAATGTGAAAGGCTACAAGGAATAGGCCTCAATTAGGCTTCCAAGTGATTGAATCCTTGAACCTGGTGAAGACCAAGTTGAAGATCCTAGTAAGTGGTTTCAAATGAAAAGGAGATGGGTATTTTCAAGTGGATGGATATCCCTGCAATGAATCATTAATGTTAGAGTGGAATTGGCACTTAGATCCTTCTAGGTGTAGTGGAAGAAGTGAAGAATTGAACTAACTAAAAGGTCTTAGTCTTTCAAGGTGAAGCACATGAGTTGAGAACTCTTAGAGAAGAGTTTGTATTGGAATTAGTTAATCATCTAAGCTAATCAGGACCTATAGGAGATTAGGTTCCTATAAGAGACAAGCTAAGGTCTCTTAGTTGAAGTGCTAGCAAGCCTTGGAACACTTACATCAGAATGCTAGGAGCAGAAGAAGGTCCTTGAATGGTGATATGAGGTGTATATCCTAATTCTTGAGCCTCTTAAGCTAAAGGTTTAACATTTGAATACATAAGATGAGTAAGAACACACAAGAATTTAACACCTTGATCATTATCATAGAGGAATTTCTTAAGAGCCTCTATAGCTTGGATGGAATCTTTATTATGGTTTTCTTGGATAAGCCAATTTCCCACTTTATCAAGTTCGGTTGAGAGTTTTTGCACTTGTTCAGGAGGAACTCTTAAGGCATCATCCTCATCGTGAGATGTGTGAGAATATTTATGCTCCATAGAAGGATTGGAATCATGAGTTATCAAGTTATCATCGGGGATCCTAAGGAAAGGAGAGGAAGAGGCGGGATCAAAGAAACTCATAAGTCTACGGCTTCTTCTAATCGGGATACTATATGTAGGACTAGAAGTGGTAAAGCTCATACACCAATGAAATGAAAATGAACTAACACAAGATATTGATTTATGAATTTTAAATGTAATTGGAAGAACATGCAAGATCTAGCATAAACATGTAAATCTAACACCAAAAAAGGAAGAGTTGTCTATCGCGGGTTCACCAAAATGTAAAGGAAGAAAATTTGGTTATTGAATTATTAGGGGTGTATTTCCTTAACCTTTACATTTAATTTAGTTTTGTTTTGAATGTGTAATGTGATTACACATATAGGGGGAAGGAAGATAAGATGTTCCTCTTTTATCCCCAAATTCCCAAATGAAAGATCCAAGTTGATTAACCCAAAAGAAGGATCAATGCACAAGTGAATTAATCATTTGGAAATGAGAGAAAGGAAGAAGATCTTAAATTATATTTTATAATTAAAGAGATATGATATATAACAATAATTGAAAAGGATGAGAGGAAGTACTAACCTTAAAGAATTTCAGATCAAAGAATGTTGTTTTCTAAGGTCTATACTCTATTTCTGGAAAATCCAAAGTATGATCTGGAAAGCAAATGCAGAGATGAACAAAACCCATAAATATTTTTCTGATCTGATACCGTCTTATTAAAAAGGTCAAATTTGACCCACTAATCTCACCATTGACCCAATAATCTTGACCTTGGTCTGCACAGGTCTGACAAAAAATCTGTTCACAGATCTTGATAGTTTGCTGAAAAAGGTATCCAGATCTGAGCTCAAATCTAAAGTCCTAAACCTGTACCTACAAGAAAAAGAGATTTGTTTGTTGGGGGGGAGGGGTTTGCCTTAGTCAAACCCTAGTTTTGGAATTAACCTCAAATATATAATATTTAAAATGCAGAAGTAAACAAAGTAAATGCATAAATTCACCTTGCTTTTAAAAGTCCTTGTGGAGGATTCGAATCCTTGAATCCACAAGTATGTATGCACCAATGGATCTAGAATTTAGAATGTAGGATGTCTTCAATCAATTTCTTGTTGATCTCAAACACCAAATCTTGAATGGGTTCTTGATTATGAAGAGGCTTGGAAGAAAGTAGATGGAGAGATCACCAAAAAGGGCACTATGTAGCTTGAATCCTTCAATGGCCTCCCATGGATCTCTTTAATGAAGGGATGCTTGAATGTTTGATGATGGATGAATCCTTGCTTCAAATATTTCTTGATTTCTTGCTTGAATCTTCACTTGATGATGCTAAGGCTTCAATAGAGGACTTAGAGTTTAGACTTCTTGACTTTTTGCTTCTTGTATCACTTAGAGAAAATGAGAGTGAAAAGCTTCCTTTTATATGAAATTAAGGGAAAATCTTCTAAGGAGGCCAACATAGGAGAATTAAATTCCCATTAAAGCCTTTACCCCTAGGAGAGGACCTATATTAAATATAATTTAGGAATCATCGCTTTGGAACCTGAAACAGCCGACCCGGAAGCGGGAATTAACTTTTTCAAAGACCGACATCTGGAAATTGTGGGACCCTGAAATTTGGACCCTGGGTCAAGGTCAAGGTCGACCTTGACCTAGGTCAGGGGTGAGGTCAAACTTGGCCTAGGTCAGGGTCAAGGTTGACACAGACCCAAAATTTTGACCCTGACCCTGAGGTCAAAGATCTCAGATTTGTAGTCCAGAATGCCAGAAATTGGCTAGAGAAAGGTGGAGAATTGGGGTAGAACAGGGGAAAAGCTAGGTCTAAATCAAGAACCCATTCAAGGTGCTTGATGTGACCCCAAAACCACTTACTTGGAAGGCTATACTAATCTACAATGGAAGTGCTTCCATTTTCTGACTATACAATAACATACTCAAAAATATATTTCATTATTAAAAATTTACAACTTATTAAAAATCTACAGAAAACCAGACTCATAATGTGTTGAGACTAATTTTTTCCATTGTTCCAGATAATAGTTTGTAAAAAACATTCCACAAAAATCGTTCACATCTCTAAAACTTTTTTATCCATTCAAATAATAGATAAATAATTTTCTTAAAATATTTAGTTAAATTTTTTTTATGTATACTTTAGATAATAAATATAAAATTGTAATATGAAAAATATGAATATTACACTTAATAGAAAAAGCCTAGTTGTTTAGCAAATTACACTTAATAAGAAAACCTAGTTATTTTCCTGAGTTGCCAAACTTCATACGACAAAGGATATGGCTTCAGTGTTCAGGTAGAATTTAAAAAAAAAACTTTACTTGCCTAAAATGTTGGGATCCCAATCTGCTATTTGAATTCAAAGATGGATATTTCACTACAGGCACAGCCAAACTGGTACAAAAAGAAATGTTGTGATTTATAATTTTGTGGAGTTCTATGCTGAGCTTCAGAAGAAACAAGTTAAGAAGTTATATCTTGATGCTGCATCTGTTCCACCTGCGAAAATATCCCATTATATGCACCTAGATATTTTGGCTCTTTGAATTATTTTTAGAAAACTTTTTCTAGGAAAGTGATTGTGTCAACTTGAGGCACTGAAATGCAAAGAAGTATACTGGGTGGACATTTCTATTGAAGCTATGTATGGTAATTGATACTTTTGATGTCCCCAAAACATGTTGCATATGAATGCAATTAAAGCTATTGAGGGAAAGGACACACTAGAATGATTTTGGTGTTGAAAATACTCATTTGGTGACAGATAACAAGTGCAGAATAGCAAAAAATTATAAATGTCCATGTTCTGAAACAACAACTAGAGAAGAAGAAATTGTACCGAGGGCTTGGTAGGAATAATGGGAAACATAAGACAATGGATAGTTCTAGAATTGACTTAATTTCTAATACACAGACAATTGTGAAGCTCGTAGAGAAAGGAAGAAAACATCTATTAACAAGGAACAAATTAGAAGACACAATTCCACAGTAAAAGATAGCTGCCAAGACAACGTTGTTACAACTTAGCTCTAGGGTATCTTTAGAGTTGGCTATAGATATTTCATGTGTACAGTCAATAAGGCTTCTAAAAAATAAAATGGATAATCCATGCCAAATCACTTAAAATTGCATAAGATCAATGCTTACAAGGTAGTGAGCCCAAATTTATGAAAGAATAGCATCCTCGGCATTTGAGATCCAGCCAGCAACATTTGCCAATCACTTTGATACATCTTCAAAACACTTTGATAGTATTTACTATTTAGGAAGCATAGTGTGGACTTGGTGGTCATATCCCCCTTGGATATTTGTGACATGGCTTTACCGCCGTCTATGGGTCTGGTTGAATCTACATTTGTCTTAGGCATTGACAGTTCAAACTTTGGTGCAACGACAAATGATTCCAACAATTGGTATCAGAGCCTTAGGTCACTGGTTTGAGTCTCCTGTTAGTGGGTGTTGAGGGGGAGATTGTTGACTTGGTGGTCAACACCTCCTTAAAGATTCATGACATGGCTTAACCACCTGTTAAGCCTCTTGTGGGTCAAATTAAAGGTCCACACTAATCTCTTTATGCACTCTCTTAAATACAGCCAATTGATGATTCTCCAGCTGGGCATGAAAATAACAGTGGTCGTTTCTTCTCCTGGCATGATGAAGAAGGTTCTGAAAACACAATACCACATATTAGTCGGGTAGACGATGATAGAAATAGCCACAAGTATTTCCTAATTTGGGGCCAACACGGAGCCCATTCGCACAATCTCTGACACATTTCAACTATTGAGATTTTCAGCCCCAAAAGAATGGAAGCTTTGCAACCTCTCAGAAGAAAACACGTATTTCGCATGATTCGACTTATTTTTGAGGAAAAATGAAAGATTGTAGATATCATGTAGATGGTGTTCTGCACGTCTCAGAATTTATTGGGAAACATGATCATCAGCACAAACATCTATGATCTAGCTTCTGCGGGGTTCAAATATTCTATCTAGGAGATGATGAAGCTCGATGGCACACACAATTTATCTCTTTTTTGCATCCCTCTAGTTACTGGACCTATAGGAACATTAGTTCAATATTAAAAAGAAATACAATCAATAATAAATTGAAGGCAAACGTCGAAAACAGACGACCAAGATTAATGCAATTGTCTTGCATTGTCTTTAGTGCCCTCACAACCATTGATTGAAAAGTGAGTTGATTTTGTTAAGAAAAGAAACACCTTGAGTGTAATTAATTAGAGTAATAATATTAATAAATATAATTTAATGAAGTATAATAGATTTTATTAAAAGATAATAATTTAATAATAATAGAGTTCGAAACTATAAAACATAATGATAATAATTTGATATAAAATTTGTATAATGTACATTATGGGATAATAATATATATTTTAAATTATAATATAATAATTACTTTGGTTTTGCAACCAACATTTGTCATAGTAAATAAGAGATCGTTGATGAGATTAAACAAGGTTGCAAAGAAACTATTGCCTAAAAATTAAAAATTGGAAATTGGAAATTTAGCTTAGGAAAATTTAGTTAAGCTAATATTAATATTAAACTAGAATTATATATAAGATGATTGATAAATAAACTAATAACATACTTAAAAATATATTTCATTATTGAAAATTTACAACTTGTTAAAAATCTAAAGAAAACCAAACTCATAATGTGTTGAGACTAATTTTTAGCATTGTTCCAAATAGTTTGTAGAAAAAATTCCACAAAAATTGCTCATATTTCTAAAACTTTTTTAGACAATCAAATAATAGATAAATAATTTTCTACAAATATTTAGTTAAAAAATTTGCTTGTATACTTTAATTAATAAAAAAAAATTGTAACATAGAAAAATAAGAATATTACACTTAATTAAAAAAGCCTAGTTATTTGGCAAATTACACTTAATAAGAAAACCTAGCTGTTTTCCTGAGTCCCAAACTTCATACGACAAAGGATATGGCTTCAGTGTTCACGTACAATTTCATAAAAACTTTACTTGCCTAAAAAGTTGGATCCCAATCTCCTATTTGACTTCAAAGATGGATATTTTCACTACAGGCGCAGCCAAACCGGTACAGAAAGCTGTGTTGTGCTTTATAATTCTGTGGAGTTCTATGCTGAGCTTCAGAAGAAACAAGTTAAGAAGTTATACCTTGCTGCTGCATCTGTTCCACCTGGGAAAATATTGATGCAGAAATATAAACATTTACACAGTTATTATCAGAAGCATTTTCAATCATTCACATTGACTGCTGAAATATCCTATCTACAATACATAGCTATTGCTATTCTTAACTTAACTGCATATACACATTAACTTAACTGTTGAAATATCCTATCTACAATACATAGCTATTGCTATTCTTAACTGCATATACAGGACTATATATAACATGTTTAAACATAAGGATTATTCGCAGCAACTGTATGACAGATACAAGGAATATTGAGGATTATATAACTACAATGGTTGGTTATTTTCTAGTACTCCAATCTTCTGTTTTTAATTTTTAACTACTCTGTGATGTATGCACCAATATTGCTTCTTCAGATAGCAGTTATGCTAGTTTTGTATGCTTCTGTAGTTAAGTTGGAGGGAAAACAACCATCTGCATATTGGTGATTTAATAAACTTTGTGATTATATTGCATTGTAGGCATACTCCGGGTATGATTAATTTGCTTTGTGGGCGTTGAACATCCTTTGTAAAATGTCTTCTGATTATTCTCCTTTTAAGACCATAAATAACAAATATTTTTGAGCATAAAAAGAATATTAATGGCCAGTCATTCGTACAAATCCGGATCTTGATATGTAAATTGATTCCTTTTATACAAAATGCAAATTTGACAAAATCGTGTCAAATTTAAGCTTTACACATGTATGTATATGTATGTGTATGTGTGTGTATATATACAAGTATGTATATATCTATACATGTGTGTATATATACACACATGTGTGTATATAAATACACACATGTGTGTGTGTCTGTATATGTGTATATGTGTATATATACACAATATGTGTATATGTATGTATATATACAATGTGTGTATATGTGTATAAATATCCACACATGTGTGTATGTGTATACATGTATGTGTCTATATATATATGTGTGTGTGTATATGTGTATATACATGTGTGTGTGTATATACCTACACATGTGTGTATGTGTATATGTGTGTATATGTATGTGTATGTGTGTGTATATACACATCTGTGTATGTTCACACATGTGTGTATATGTGTATGCATGTGTGTATAAACACACATGTATACACACACACACACACACACACACACACACATATACACACCCTATTTAAAAAATTAAGAAATAAACAATTAAAATTTCTTATGCATCTTCTCAATCATCGTCCAGGTGAACCAAACGGGTCCAGCCCATATTCTAGAATTCATTTTCAGAATAGAAGAATTCCAAAATTCAGTTGAATTTCAGGATTGGCTATTCCAGCATACACAAATTCCACGAAACAAACGGACCTTAGAGAGTATGTAATGGGTAGTGGTATTAAGATTGTGAGTTATGTGTATTTGCACATACTTATTTTCTACTCATTTTTTGAAGTTGTGAAATGGATATTTACATATAAATTATCTTCTTAATATTTGAAATAAAAATTCAATTGAACTTTGGAGCACTTTCACCCAATGAAACATTCGTAAAGTTTTATTATGTTTTTTTTTTAAAACTTATTTATATCTATTTTTTTGGTTTAAAAAAAAAAGAAAAAGCTAATATAAATAATTCAATTTATAATTATTTTATTCTATTAAAATTTGAATTGTTGTAATAGATTAGTTTGGCTCCAAGTTAGATTTAAATATTTATGCATGTTTTTTTTTAAAATTTTGTGTTTAGTTTTTATATTGAGAAATATATTTGTTTGTGTGGAAATAAACTAATATTGTAAAAATAAGTATTTTTAATATATTTATGTAACTACTTCACAATTAGCTAACAATACATAATTTTTTATGGTTGAAAATGCAAGAGAGCATTGGACGACCACTCAACAAATGCGAGTCATCGACTTTTGTTGGTTTAACACATACATCTCTTGCCATAAATTCACATTTATGCTTACACCTGTTCAAAAGATGCCACCGCCACATTGATATTTCACCACTAGATATTAAGAATAAAAAAGTTAAGAATAGAAAATTTAAACAATAAAACACAAGATAAAACTTGAAATGCCACATATTTTTAAAGAAAAAAGTGCTTTGTAAAAGCTCTACTCTTGGCATATTCCTGCAATGTCTGGATGCCACATGCTGCATACCTGCCAAGCCTTCAAGCTACCACTTGCTACCATGCATGATTCACCTACATGTTCCACTTGCATTCTCTTCCATGTAAACAAATCTACTATTGCCCTCCCTACGAGACTACTTTTTCTTCTCCTCCAAAGTCGAGAGAACGATTGACCTGGTAGTTCTTTCACTCGAAGTGGGGGTCATAAGACGGAGGCATTCTTTCTCTCTGATAACCAGTGTGCCGAGGGAAACAGGAGTTAATAAGTGGAACCAAAGGGATAAAAATGGGAGTTTGAATGCTATGAGATTTTTGTTTCATTTGGAAAGAAGGGGATAGGATCCTCACACCACGTTAATCTGGAGCTGCTACGCTTCATTCAGAGTGAGATATCTCAATTTATACTGGAAAACCAAATGAAACCTCTTTCAATGGGGTAAAGGTCCACACTAATATCTTTATGCACTCTCTTAAATATAGCCAATTGATGAATCTCCATCTAGGCATGAAAATAGCAATGGTTGTTTCTTCTCCTAGCATGATGAAGAAGCTTTTGAAAACACAATACCACATATTAGTCGGGTGGACGGTGATAGAAATAGCCACAAGTATTTCCCAATTTGGTGCCAATACGGAGCCCATTGGCACAATCTTCAACACATTTCAACTATTCATATTTTCAGCCCCAAAAGAATGGAAGCTTTGCAACATCTCAGAACAAAACACACATTTCGCACAATTCAACTTATATTGGAGGAAAAATGAAAGGTTGTGGATATCATGTAGATAGTGTTCTGCATGTCTTAGAATTTATTGGGAAACATGATCATTAGCACAAACATCTATGATCTAGCTTCTGCGGGGTTCAAATATTCCATCTAGGAGACGATGAAGCTCGGTGGCACACACAATTTGTTTGAATTTTTTGCATCCCTCTGGTTCATGGACCTATAGGTTTTGCACCATTAGACGACCAAGCACGAGTGAACTGTTTGACAAAATGCCTCAAATAAAACTGAATATTTACCTAATAGTGATGTAATCTTATGAACAAGAAATAAGAACTTAGAACAAAGTACATTTCCGAACTTGTTGAAAAAAGTAGCAAAGATTACTTTTTAGAAAGTATCAAGCATTTGACAAGAAAACCAATGGAGGAAGCAACCGACACATGAACGAGGGTACCACCATACCAAATCTCTCCAAATCTCTCCAGAGTCTCCACTTATCAATCCATGTTCTCTTCATTTTATGCCTGCAGACAAAACACATATACCAAATCAACACTCACCTACGCAATGAGTTATGGATATGTAAATTTTCTGCATTCAGTTCCATGCAATATACCTTAAAATGCAGCAAATCCACAAGAAAAAATAGCGGATCCCATGGCCACCACTCGTGCAAAAAAATCATACTCAATGAGGAGAAAACGAGAAGAGAGGAACATTAGTTAAACATTAAAAAGAAATACAATCAATAATAAATGGAAGGCAAACGTCAAAAACAAATGACCAAGATTAATGCAATTGTCTTGCATTGTCTTTAATGCCCTCACAACCATTGATTGAAAAGTGAGTTGATTTTGTTAAGAAAAGGAATGCTTTCAGTGTAATTAATTATAGTAATAATATTAATAAATATAATTTAATGAAGTATAATAGATTTTATCAAAAGATAATAATTTAATAATAATAGAGTTCAAAACTATAAAACAATTTTAGTGAATTTATTGAGGATAATTATTTAATATAAAATTTATATAATGTACATTGTGAGATGATAATAATATACATTTTAAATTATAATATAGTAATTATTTTGATTTTGCAACGAACATTTGTTTGATATATTTGTAAGATATGAAAAATGGGGTGAGATATGAAATGTGTGATGGGTGAATGTTACTAAAATGTAAAGGAGGAAAATTGTGGTTTAAGGAGAGGCTTTGAATTGTTAATTGTTATTTGTGTTGATTTTCTTAACCCCACTTCACACTTACTTGAATTTGATTGATTGTATATTGCAATTGTGATTGTGATTAAGGGAAGATAAGATGCTCCTTTCTTTCACCCTCAAATACACAAATAGGAGATCCAA
>MU224111.1:301482-312602 GCA_018584345.1 Thuja plicata
GATAGAAGTTATTATTAAAGGAGGAGTATAAGTAGGGATACTAGGTAGAGAAATAGAAGAAGGTCCTACACTAGTGACAATAGGTGTGAATCCTAAATCTTGAGCCTCTTGAGCTAAAGGTTTAACATTCAAATTCACAAGGTGGGTAATACTACGCAAGAAATTAATACCTTGATCATTATCACGGAGAACCTTTTTAAGAGCCTCTATAGCTTGGATGGAATCTTGATTATGGTTTTCTTGGATAAGCCAATTACCCATTTTATCAAGTTCAGTTGAAAGGTTTTGCACTTGCTCAGGAGGAACTCTTAAAGCATCATCCTCATCATGAGATGAGTGAGAAGAGTTATGATCCATAGAAGGATTGGAATCATGAGTCATCAAGTTGTCATCCGGGATCCTAAGGAAAGGAGTGGAAGAATCAGGATCAAAGGAACCCATAAGTCTACGGCTTCTTCTAACCGGGATACTATAAGTAGGACTAGATGTAGTAAAGCTCATACACCAATACAATTCAAATTAACTAATACAAAATTTTAGATCTATTTAATTGAAATGTAATTTGAAAGAACATGCAAGATCTAACATACACAATGCGAACCTAACACCAAAAAGAAAGAGTTGTCTATCGCGGGTTCACCAAAATGTAAGATATGAAAAATGGGGTGAGATATGAAATGTGTAATGGGTGAATGTTACTAAAATGTAGAGGAAAATTGTGGTCATGACCCCAAACCACTCACTCGGAAGGCTAAAACAATCTCCTATGGAAGTGCTTCCATTTTCTAACTATACAATATTGAATGAGGTGAAAAGAAAAATGTCATAGTAAATAAGAGCTGGTCGATGAGATTAAACAAGGCTGCAAAGCAACCATTGCATAAAAATTGGAAATTGGAAATTTAGCTAAGGAAAATTTAGTTAAGCTAATGTTAATATTAAAACTAGAATTATATTATAAGATGATTGATAAATAAACTAATAAAATACTTAAAAATATATATTTAATTATTAAAAATTTACTGCATTTTTAATTTTTAAATAAATTTAGTTATCTTTTTAACATTAGTTATGTCAAGGAGATTCAGAAGCTTTTGGAAGGTATTAGGATCCCCCACTCTCTATTAGATGACAAGGTTGTCTGGTGTCATAACATTTCGGGGGAGGTAACATTGAAATCTGCTTATTTAGCCAATTCAAAGAAGGTGGCGGATCAGAAAATTTGGAGAAACGTGTGTATCCCTCAATTGATCCCTAAAATTAATTTTTTCTAGTGGACTATGTTGCATGGCAAGATTCTCATGTTGGATAACCTCCAGAAGTGGGGAGTTCAACTAGTCAATAGATGTGTTATGTGTAAAAAATAGGAAGAGACCATAAACCATCTACTTATTCATTGTCCCTATGCATCTATGTTGTGGTCCAAAATGATGAGCAAAATACAACTGGATTGGGTTTTTATGGAGAATCTTGACCAATTTTTTATCAACTAGGGCCATTCTTTGGTACACCCGTTTATTAGTCTCCCATGGAGAATGTTAACCCTGCATGTTTGTTGGAGTCTGTAGAAAGAAAGAAATAATAGGGTGTTTAGAGGGGAGGAAATGAAGATTGAGGGAATGGTGAGATAAGTTTTTAATTTTCTAAAGGATAACTTGGTGACTTGCCGGTGGAAAATTCCTCAATTCGCCCCTATGAAATTGGAAAAAGGGGTCTCCACCACTTTGTTGTGAATGGTGGAGAAGGGGATGTGTGTTTTAATGTTAATTCCCTTAAACCTACTTCACATTTAATTGAAGTTTGTATTGAAATGTGATTAAGAGGAAAATAAGATGTTCCACCTTTATCCTCAAACGCACCAATGAAAGATCCAAGTTCATCAACCCAAAAGAGGGATTAATGCACAAATAAATCAACCATTTGGAAATGAAAACAAAGAGGGAGATCTAAAATTCTGTTAATTGACAATGTAGATATGATAGATTATAATAATTGAAAAGGATGAGAAGAAAAACCAACCTTAAAGTATTGCAGATATGGAAAATGTTGTTTTCTGAGGTCTGTAGACTGTTTCTAGAAAATTTGAAGGATGGGCCAGAACAAAAATGTAGAGACGAACAAAACCCAGAAATCATTTTGTGATCCGACACCATCTTGTGAAAAAGGTCAACCTTGACCCACAAATGTCACCCCTAACCCAATAATCTCGACCTTGACTTGCATAGGTCCGACAAAAAACATGTTTGTGGATCCTGATAGTTTGCTGAAAATGGTATCCAAATCTGGCCTCAAATCTTCAGTCCTAAACCTGTACCTACAAGAAAAAGAGATTTTTTTGTTGTGGGGGAGGGGTTTGCCTTGGTCAAACCCTGATTTAGGAATTAACCTTGAAATCAATAAAGTATAGAATGCTAGCAAGTAGTAGAATTGAATCTAAGAATGAAGCTATGATATTGAATAGATATGCAATTGTAATTCAAATGTAAGCAAATATGTAAATATGAAAGCTTGGACTCAATAGAAACCATAAACCTCCATGATTGTATGCTTGGAATCCACCTTGAAGAAGTAATGAAAGAGTCTTGAGGATGCACAAAGGGTCTTGAAGGAAGATCACACCACCATGATGGCTAGATCTAGGGTTTGAATGATGAATCTTGAAGGCTTGAACCAAATCCCTTCAAAGGCTTGAAAACTTGAATCCTTGATCTTCAATGGAGAATTTGAATGCTTGAGAGGAAGAATTGAACACATTGAAATCTTGGAAACATGTAGAACAATGGATTCTTGAACCTTTTTCTTGATCACCTCTTATCACTTAGTTGATGGTTGTTGTTCTTCTTAGAGAAAATGAGAGGAGAAGGCTTCCTTTTATATGAAATTAGGGCACAATCTTCTAAGGAGGCTAACATAGGAGAATTAAATTTCCATTAGAGCCTTTACCCCTAGGAGAGAACCTAAGTTAAATATAATTTAGGAATCACTGCTTTGGAACCTGAAACAGCCGACCCAAAAGCGGGAAATAACTTTTTGCAAAGACCGACATTCGAAAACTATGGGACCCCGAGATTTGAAACCTGTGTCAAGGTTGAGGTCAACCTTGACCTAGGTCAAGGTCAAGGTCAAGGTCAACATAGACCCAAAAGTTTTACCCTGACCCTAAGGTCAAAGACCTCAGATCTGCAATCCAGGATGTCAAAAATTGGATGGAAAGAAGTGGAAAGAGAGGCAGGGCAGGGGGAAATCTAGGTCAAAGTCAGGAACCCATTCAAGTTTCTTGATATGACTCCAAACCACCTACTTGGAAGGCTAAATTAGTCTACCTTGGAAGTGCTTCCATTTTTTGACTATACATTTAGCCCCCACTTTAGTGGGAGTATGGAAATCAAACATGCTCATAGTAAAGTTAGAAGAAAGACATTGGTGGATCGCAACGAAGTAGAATATCCCTAAGTCAAGGACATGAGCCCCTAGACCAAGGATTCTTACTCAACATACATACATAAATATATGAAATTAAAGTGCAATAAATCATAGAAAACATACATGATTACATAAGCAAGACCAAAGAAACACTATGGATAACATACCTTCATGATCTAATCCTACTAGCATGAAAGCGAAAAGAGAGAAAAGAAAAAGTGATTACCACGCCTAGTAAGATGCCCACCTTACCATGAATCACCAAGGAGGGAGAGCCCAATAGGTTCACCCATAAACTATGCTTGTAATTGTAAATGCGTCTTCTAACAACTTTTAAAATATCTATAGATCCACATTCTTGTATCACAATGGAATATGAAATGCATGTCCATTCAGGATTTAGCAACTTATGTGTGTTACCTTTTGAGAATTTAGCATATTGTAAAATAAAAGGGTGCATATCTCTTCATTATTTAGCAACTTATGTGCGTTAACTTCTGAGGATTTAGCAAATATTAAAGTAAAAGTGCGTGTCTCTTTAGGAATTAGCAACTTGTGTGCATTACCTTCCGAGGATTTAGCAACAAATAAACGTGAAATTGTGTGTCCCTTCAGGATTTAGCAACTTGTGTGCATTACCTTCTGAGGATTTAGCATGCAGAAAAATGCAAATAAATATAAACTATAGTACAAGGGAGACCCTATATATGCCCCCCTCCTTATCATGACTACCCACTAGGCATGATAAGGAAGAGAAAAGAGGATACCTACTTCACAAGGTAAGGAGATATCCAGCTTAACAACAATGTATACCATATTCTTAGTGAAGAGCCTTGACCCTTTTATCCAAAAACATAGATAATCATGAAATGGATATGTCACTTATGGAAAAAGGATCCTCAAAAAGGAAGAGATCTTATCAGCAAGAGCCCTACCCTAGAGGAGTGCTTAGGATAAAATGTCATCTTTTCAAGAAAAGAGGGACCAAAGATTCAATCAACAAGCCCCCTGTAATCAAGAGGAAGAGGAATCTTAGGATGAAGGCATCAAACTCTAACCCAAAGCAAGAGCAAGAGTTTATCAAAAGCATAGTTTGCAAAATAAAGAAGAGGTGATGACCTAGGACAATCACCTCTCACATAAGAGAGTTTCCATAGTAAAAAACATACATCTTTATAAGGAAATAATGTTGTAAGATAAACACACACCACTAAACTAAGGAAAGTAGATCCTTAGATAGAGGAAGAAGGAAAATACCTTTCCCCCTAGGTGTGAAGGCAAGGGATACATCAAATTATATCAAGAGATTTCATAGCAAAGAGATATCTTTACAAAACAAATGTCCTAGAAAATATATCATGAATGATTTTATAGGGATAGAATCTAGAAAGAATAACCAATTAAACTAAAAAAAAATACATGCTAAGAGAAAATTAGATCCTAGAAGACTAGAATAAAGTACCTCTTGCCCCCTAGTGAAGAGACGAGGAAAAATGCAATCTAACTTGTAGAAGAACGAGGGGAATACCCTATATCAAAATTATGAAGAAATTGTAAGTACTGCATGGGAATGAGATATAATTCCCAAAGAAGCTCTTTCTCTAACATATACCTTGAAATGCACACAATCAGCAAGTAAATGTTTATTACTATAATGAAAAGGACATTTATATTTAGAGAGAGCATTTCTTGGAAGAGGTTTGAAGATTTCTTTCTTCGAATTCATTAATTGGACATACACTTTCTTAGCCACATCCTGAGGAGTATCAAGGTGATCTAAGGTAGGTGTTGGAAGAAGAATATGAAGAGGAGGATGATAGTTAAGATCAACTACCTCAAATTGAGAAGGTGGGAAGCCTATACCATGCATATTTTGTTTAGGAGACACATGAATCAGGTTTTTAATGCCATGTTCATTAACACCAATTCCTAAACCCTTATAACCTTGTTTATCAACTATAGTATGTCTGGTAGTGTATCTATCTTGCAAAGCTTCTATAGGAAGTGATTGATTATTATGTTCATGAGAAAATGTTGTGTAAGGTGAAATGATGGTTTTAGGAGAATTTTCTTTGGATTTTCCTTTAATATCATCATGGACCGGATAAGAAGGGGAAGGTAAATCTAGGAATTCTTGCACATCCTCATCTTGTACCATAGTTTGAGCCTCAACAAAAGTGTGAGAATAACTAGGGATGGAAGATGGAAGAATAGGAGTAGGAGTATTAGGAAATGGATTAGGAAGGTTAGGAGGAAGATTAGGAAGATTAGGCATTGGTGTATCATCTACCAAATTCTTCACATAATCCAAAAGAGTAATGAGTCCATTACATGAATCCTTAATAAAAAATTTAAAGGTAGGGAGACTAGTATTGGTCAATCTCATAATGGCATAAGCAAGCACACCATGAAGAGTGATGAATGTATTAAAATGGAGAATAGTCTCATATACATCATAAGTACTATAAAGAGATGCTAAGAGAAGAATAATGAGAAAAATAGCCATACACCAAAAGGTCTTCATAATGAATGAAATGCAAGAAGTGTTTTTGTATTTTTATGATGATTTATTTAAATAATCTAAGATGTAAATCTAACACCAAAGAGAAGGAGTTGTCTATCGCGGGTTCACCAAAATGTGAAATTGGAAAAAGGGGTCTCCACCACTTTTTTGTGAATGGTGGAGAAGGGGATGTGTGTTTTAAAGTTAATTCCCTTAATTCCCTTAAACCTACTTCACATTTAATTGAAGTTTGTATTGAAATATGATTAAGAAGAAAATAAGATGTTCCACCTTTATCCTCAAATCCACAAATGAAAGATCCAAGTCGATCAACCCAAAAGAGGGATTAATGTACAAATGAATCAACCATTTGGAAATGAAAACAAAGAGGGAAATCTTAAATTCTATTAATTAACAATGTAGATATGATAGATTATAATAATTGAAAAGGATGATGTTATGCCCTGCATACCCGTCCCTACATTTTGTGTGCAAAATGTTGGGTTCCCTCTTTTCGCTTTTGGCTCTTTCCTTGTTTTCTTTGTCTTCTTTGTTTTCTTTGTTTTCTTCTCTAGGATTTCCCTCCCGTGAGGTTTTTTTTTTTCTGCTTTTGTCTTTCGTGCCTTTAGGACCTGGTCCCAAATTTTGTTGTTCTTTCTAGAGCCAGATTCTAGACTTTGGGATTCTCCACCGTGATGTTTTCTTCTCGCGAAAGGGTATGGTTGCATGGAATCCCTGGGCACAGAGTCCGAAGGCTTGCCTCCTCCAGAGTTTGCAGGAAGAGCATAACTTGTTTTACACTAAGAGTATAAATGGAAATTACCTGTCACTTTCACAGTTACCATGATTAAAACACTTAGTGCATTCAGAGTGATTCTTAGGTGACTAAACAGTGATTGAGCTACAAATTACTTTGTTCTTAGTGGATGATTACCAGTTGATTTGAGGTGTCTGTTCATGACCATTTGAGGGTAGAAATTTTTTTAGACATGCTCCTGGTGTGCTTCTTCCCTAACATTCTTTGGACTTCCAGGTAGGCTCTCGACTTGTTCTCTGGTTTCTTGTTGTTTCCTATGTTTTCCTCGTTGTTCCCTTCTATTTTTGGTCTTTGTTTCATTCATTTTTCTGGTTTGACTTCTGCGTTTTGTGTTTTTGGTTCACCTCCCATTGGTGGGTTGGCTCTACAAAAGGGTTGTCTTCCCTTTGTGTAGTTGTAGATTAATGTATACATTGTATATGGTCTTAGGGTAGTTCATGTATATATGTAAATTTTGTTTAAATCTATAAAAAGCTTGTAAATATCATGTATCTTAATGTATATATGTTTTGGCCTTTGGCTCTCTATGATTTTATGTATATATCTTATATATCCTTTCGAGTCCACGAGTTCCTCATGCCCTATCATGTGTTTTCACTCACCAGACCAAGCTTGTTGAGACGGAGTCACCATGGTTCGAACTCGACACCTCCCTGGTTCGAGCCATGGTGGCTTTCTATCTCCTCCATCTCATCACCTTAATGGCAGGATTAATTTCCCATGAGTGGGCATTCAAACCATGTCCCATCTGGCATTTATTTTACCCTGTGTCAGCCCACTTGTCACCATTAATGCATTTATGTTTCCTGTCACCTGACCACATGCCAACCCACATTAGCCAAGTACGGTTCCCCTCTAGTCACGTCAACATGACAATGACTAGTTTATCAATGCTCTAGATCCCAAGCAATCCCTTGTCATGTGTTTCCCCTTTTCATTTGGTTTGATCTCCCCCGGAGTCCTATTCATGTCTATTGCAAGTATTCTGGGACTTTTTGGTGTATGCTAACACTTTTTGAATAGGTGCAGGGTGGTGACAATTTCCCCAAAGTTTTAATATTCTTTTATTGTATCATGTTCTAATGGTTCTCCGCTCTTGCAAGTTGCAGATAAGTTGATCAAAGATGTCTAAAGTAATCACCCCTCCTGACAGCCCAAAGTTTCCTGCCACTTTCACCCGGGCGACCAACAAAACCAATGCTGAAAGGTTGTTAGAAAAGCTGCCCTTGACCTCCAAATATCCAAAGAAGGGTGCCCTTGTGGGATCCAAGATAGAGTCCAGAGTTCAAGAAATAACATAAATAGGGCCCGGACCTTGGGCAGAAATGCAAGGCTTGATTCAAGCCATTTATAGGTTGAAGGCCACCGGAGACAATCTAGCCACTCAGATTGCCGCCTCCAGCATCATTAAGGTGGCAAAATTTCCTTGTTCGATGAAATCACCAGAATTAATACTTTAACTATAAACATTGTACAATGCACCAACTCAAACCATCCTACTTCTAGATCCCAAGCCATTACAGTATCTAGCAACAATTGTTACCTTGGACGTAGAAAATTTCACGTCGGGGCTGGGGATCCCACAGTTTAATGGGTCCATTATCCAAAATCTGGTCCAAACATTGTAGGAGTTCCAAGACGCTACCCTTATCTCCCAGAAACATCTCAATAGCCACTGGTTGAAAATCCCAAAGAGGGATTGCAGGAGGATGAAGTTGGAAATCCCCCACATGGAGTTCAAAGAGCCCATTCAGGCGGGCATTGTATTCTTGTGTAGGACCTTTGGATTGCCCCATGCCCGGGATTTCTCGGCATGGATGTATTACTTTCTATACTGCATCACCACTCACAGTTAGACCTTAAACTGGGTGGCCATCATATCCAATCACATGAACAAATAGCTAAAGGGCGTTGTCCAGAATTCCAAGTTTTACATGACATCATACGTTCTATGGGCACTAGCTCAACAAAGACTGACTTTTCTAGGTTTGGGAATAGTTAGGGAACTTAGAAATGGGCTGGGCCAGGTAACACCACAGGATCATTATCTGCAAGTGTAATGGGAACTTAGTTTCTCAAATTTCTGTCAGGTAAATGATGCTTTCATTTACCACAATATCCTAACACTTACTCAGGATTTTGGGTACTGACTATCACAGGCGGTGATGAATTTGGTCAGCACCTATGGCCGCTATTTTATTCAATTCAACACCACACCTACATTTGGGTGACTGGCTTCTCTGGGAAGCCCCATCTTCTTCCCTTGTATTGCGGGGACAAAATTATTCTTTTAGAGTTCTACCGGAAAATGATGGATCTGCATGCCTTCTTTACATTGAAGAAGGTCATCAATGTCTCATTCCCATTCTCATATAGGAATTATACATGCAGCCTTGCCATAGCCTGGGAGGAAGATAGTGAATTGAAAAACCTGGGGCTGGTGGAATTCCACCACGCCTGAAAGAACTACGATCCCCTCGACAAGATTGCCACAGCACTTCCCCGGGCATCCCTGCCACACAAAGCAGACATTGAAGATTTTTGGGCAAACTGCCAAGACAGTTTTGATCTCCCGACCTGACAGCATTCATGGATGAGCAAAGGGATCATGAAAACACTTGACCTATGGAATTTTCTGAAGGGTTTCTCAAATGATGGGTCATTGGAGGACCCAACATACAAGGGAAAGGGACTAGATAAGCTATATCTCCCTCCGGTGGACTGGGCCACCCCTGAAGACTTAACAATTGAAGGGGTATGTCACCCCATTTTAGAAGCAAGTCACCAATATTTTGCCTGGGTGTGTCCCAAGAGCACCCAAAAGAAACCAATGGTTCATAAGGCCACTCCCTCTTCAACTAGTGCTGGACCTTCTTCATCTTCCATGACCGCCAAACCAAGCACGAGCAAAAGAAAAGAGAAAGAAGGCACCCTAGCCAAGGTGCCTCCCCAAGTTCCCACCCTTCTAATGGCCCAACTACAGAAAAAAATGGAGTCAGCAAGGCTAGCCAGACAGTAGATAAGTACGTAGATATCCTCTAGCCTCCTTGTAGCTCCAATGGCTTATGCTCGCCTGGCAAGATCCCCGTCGTTGGCTGCAATGATGAGCAGATAGACTTTTGCTGAGATGAAGTCCACCAGCATTCTGGATATCAGGGTTCCACTGACAAGAAAGAAGAAGAAGAAGGTGACCCCTACACCAAGTGTAGCCACCAGTCCTGGTATGCTAGATGTGCCCCAAGTGGATGTCATCTCGGACTCTCCCAAACTAGAAGATATTTCTAACTCCTCACCCCTGCACGATGGCTTCGATGCCACTTTCTCGGTGGAAGAGCTCATGGACCTCCAACAAGGTATAAGTCATGCGGTGGAGGAAATTTTAACTCCGAATAAGGAAGAGGCCCCCATAGAAAAGGAAATCCTGGAAGAAGAGGATACATCAGAATAAGAGGATACATCAGAACAAGAGGCCTGGGAGGAGGCACAAAAGGAGCTTGAGCAGGAGAAGATACCAGTCTAGGAGACTGAAGACACACCAAGGAAACCCACAGATGAGAAACCACTGGTCAAGGAACCCAGACCCATGGGCTCAACTATACCCTCAATCATCACACTCCAAATGCCTTCAGTTAGTCTGGGTGATCAAGTGCCCTAGAGCACATTTGGTGAGGTAGTAATAGCAGCCACATTGTTAAACTTTGGCCAGAGACCCCACCCACCTCTAGAGGATGTTTTGATGGAGGAAAATGTTCCAACAGATGAGGCCAATGAGGCCCAAGAGTAGCAGCAGTAGATTGATCAAGAAGTCCCAGATAATGAAAATGTAGGATCAACTGACACCAGGAGGGACGAGGAAGTCCCCAAAGAAACAAGCAATGTTGAGGCTGAAGAAAAGGTTCCAGATATTACAGCAGAGGATGCCAACATGGTAGAAAATACTGAAGGCTCTAGAGAACAAGAAAAAGAATGAGAATAAGAGAAGGAACTAGAACAAGAGAGGGAGAAAGAGCCCAAAGATAATGTACATTTTGGGAATGTACCACCAGGTTCTGAAGGGAATTTTGATGAACAGGTTTTAATGGCAAAGCTTCCCTAGCCACCCCAATGGCTGGTCAACTCAAGGAAAAGAAAGGCCTCGATGATAACATCAAGCGCTACACTCTTGTTGGTTGAGATGATGGCCAAAAATGAAAAGGCCCAAAAGCCCAAGAAAGCACGGACAATCCATTCTCTCCAAACTAGTCTAATCGGCAGCACAGTTGTGACTATCACAACACCCCCACCAGGTGCAAATGCAGCAGCCGTAAGGCCTGAAGACTATAACATAACAAAAGTGGCACTAGGGAGGAGAGACAAGCAAGGTGAATTGGACTTTCT
>MU224111.1:337542-373760 GCA_018584345.1 Thuja plicata
CCTCCGTATTAGAGAAGGTCAGGTTGTTGGCTCTCGTTCTGAGGGTAAATTGCAGCAATCACTCCTAATTAGGAGGCAACAGGTCGCTTCAATCACGCTTGCAGAGCAAACAATCCATGTTTGTTTTAGTGAGTTTCTTGATTGTGTAATGACTATGTTGGGTTTTATGTTGGATAGAGAGGTCCACATTCAGCATTAAACAGATGGTTGTTGTTCTTCTTAGAGAAAATGAGAGGAGAAGGCTTCCTTTTATATGAAATTAGGGCACAATCTTCTAAGGAGGCCAACATAGGAAAATTAAATTCCCATTAGAGCCTTTACCCCTAGGAGAGGACCTAAGTTAAATATAATTTAGGAATCACCTCTTCGGAACCTGAAACAGCTGACACGAAAGTAGGAAATAACTTTTTGCAAAGACCGACATCTAAAAATTGTGGCACCTTGAGTTTTGAACCCTGGGTCAAGGTCGAGATCGACCTTGACCTAGGTTAGGGTCGAGGTCAACCTTGACCTGGGTCAAGGTTGAGGTTGACATAGACCCCAAAGGTCGACCTTGACCCTCAGGTCAAAGACCTCAGATCTAGAGTCCAGGATGTCAAAAATTGGATGGAAAGAAGTGGAAAGAGAGGCAGAACAAGGGGAAAGCCAGGTCAAAGTCAGGAACCCATTCAAGGTGCTTGATATGACCCCAAACCACCTAATCAGAAGGCTAAAAAAGTCTACCATGGAAGTGCTTCCATTTTCCAACTATACACCCCCTAAGGATTTAGATTGTAGAATGGCTCAAGTTTGGCAGCTCGCTAACTCCTTTGCTTTTGATAGCTCCAAGGCGGTGGTGAGGAGAAATACTAAGTGCCCCCCCTAGAGGAGAATTACACCAAGCTGAATTTTGATGGGGTTGCCTCTAATGGGATTTCTGTGGGAGGAGGTATTATAAGAGACCACCTTGGGCAGATGATTATTGCTTATGTGGTTCATGTTGGGATGGGTTCTAACAATGTGGCAGAAATCTTAGCCTTATTTTGGGGCCTGAAGGTGGTAGTTTCTATTGGAATTAAAAATTTGATTATCGAGGGAGACTTGAAAATAGGTATAGGGATAGTCAAGAGAAACTACAAGGCTAGATGAAATATTTCCAATCTATTGTAAAAAATCTGGTTGTTTCTCCCAAGGTTAGATGAATTCAAATTGTAGCACATCTATAGATAGGGAAATGTGGTTGTGGATGCGTTGGCTGCCATGGGCATGTGCTGGAGATATTTGAATTTGTTGACAAAGTGAAAAATTTTTCTCATTGAGAATGAAAGAAAATAGGTATTAAATGATGAGGCATGTGGATGACGTTGATTGGACAAGAATGGCAGCTTTCAGTTTACGAGACATAGTGCGAATTCAAAATTCAAAAGTGAAATGGGAAAGAAAATTAATTTTATTATATTGCTGATAAGATGGGATTTTATTGCTTGTTTGGATGAAAGTAAGAGCACTTTTAAAAATATTACTAACGTGGTGATTGGAATGAGTTTTGGTAACCTTGAAAAGATGGTCAAGCGTTGTTGTTGTTTTAATTCCAAGATATGCAATCATTTCATTTCGTGGGTCTGCATTGCTTTCATTTTGGCCTCCCATGTGATTAGTAATTACTTTGTGGTGAATTTATAGCTCATAATTAAAGCATCTGGTTTTAGTCCTAAGTGGATTTATGTCTTATGCTACACTGGTTGCCTTCGCTGGGTGTTATGCATTGGCTTTCTTTTCTGGGTTTGGGTGAAGGCTAGTCTGTGTGGTGGCAGAACGAGTGGGATGTCTCCAGAGTCTCAAGAATTAGAAATTTTTGAGCATAGTTATGAAATGGGTGAAGAAATGGTTAGGGTGCAGCCATCTAAGATAGAAGATGGGTTTCTCAAAAACCTATGTGTAGTTATGTACTTGAAGGAGGGATTCTTTTACCCTTACATGGAAGCCATGGAGGGTAGTGATGAGCTAATTTTGATGCAACTGATTAATTCTTGGGATGATCACAAGGTAACCATAAATGGGATAACCTTTGAAATCAATGAAGAGGTTATTTCCCAAGAAAAGAGGCTATTCATTGAAGGGAGGAAGTGGACAAAGGTATCAAAAAGTAGAGATGATACTAGAATCAAAAGATTTTTCAAGAAATTGGAGATTCTGGTCTAGATTCATGGGGGCTTCAAACGGGATGTGCTTCTTGATCTCTAGAACAAGGTATGCCTAATTTTGATGAAATACCTTACTCTTGAAGGTCATTTTGGCACCTGTTATAACTACCACTTTCCTTTGCTTAACCATTTTTTTTATAATGATACTATCTCCTTTCCTTTTTTCCAGCTACACTCTCTTGACGCTTCGGTGATGAATAGGAGAGATAAGAAAAAATCCAAGAAAAATTACTGCATTCTCCACCAAGGCCTTATTCTCCATCTTTATAATTTCCACCTTGCTTTGTGCCCTATTAGAATTGTCACTCTGTAGGATATTAACACCCCCTCTGCTAATGTTCCTAAAGAGTTAAAGGATTTGTATTCCCAACCCACCTCGTCCTCCAAAATGCATACTCTCATGTGTAATATACCCAAGAAAGACAAAGTGGGTTTGTTGGGAGGAACTAAATTCAACATTGATTTAGAGAAGGAAGAAGATGATAATGACAACAAGAGTAGGTCCCATAGAATTGCCTCTAACACTTGGTTCAAACAGAAAGCAGTCAAGAAAAGATATTTGGAGGATGAAGAAGAGGAGGGGGATTTGGAGGAGGATGAAGGGAGGAAGAAAGGAAGTATCTAGAGAAAAAAGAAGGGGAAAAAAACCAAAAAATATAAGGACAACTCTGACAGAGACAGAGGCAAAGTCACCCCGCCCAAGGAGGGAGCCGGTATTCCTAGATTTCGGTAAGTTTTAAACTTTCCACAGTGGATTTATCCAAAAAGAAGTTGTTTGAAGAAAATCATTTGGATTCGCTGCTTACTGTGACCTCGCCTTCTGGTGTGCATGTGGACTCTGATACTAAGAAGGAAACTGGGGGTAATAAGGAGGAGGCCCCGAAGGAGAGTAAGGTAGAGGCTAAGGGTAAGGTGGAATATGAGGGATACCTACACCAAATGTAGGAGGAAATTAAGGGACTTCAAGCCTCTTCTCAGAACTTAGTCTCCATAAAGGACCTTTAGGAGGTGAAGGAGGAAATCAGAGAGCTGGGTGAAATCTTCAATAGAATTGTGAAGTTCACTGCCAAAGTTATGCATTCGGTGGCTGCAACTCTTTATTTGCTGCACATGTAGAGCTCAAAGACCCCTAGGGAGGAAACAAATTATAGGAAACTCTTCCAATTGTTTGTGGAAGATTGGCTGAAGTTGATGCTTAATGAAGGGGGTAAAAATCCCAAGTAGTTTATCTATTCTTTTTTGATGATTTTGTCTGATAGCATTTTCTAGTGGTTGGCCATTTTGGGGCTTGTTGTTGTTATGTTTAATAATGCTGGTTGTAAAACTACTACTTGCTTTCTTTCTTATGATAGTTTGTTTACAAACATTGCTGATACTGATGTTCATAGACTGGTTACCAACTTCATGGTGAAGTTGGGGTCTGTTGGTGTTAACAGACTGATTACCAATTTTATGTTGAAGTTGGGGTTTGTTGTTTCTAGTTACTAGTTTTTTATTTTCAAAAAGAAGGATTGGCTAAGGGTGTGCTAACTTTTGTTATGTGCTGGTAGTCTAGCACTTCTCGTGCTGGCTTTGTTTTCTTGTTGGGTCAGCCCCCTTGCTCTGGCTTCTTTTTTAAACAAAAAAAATAAAAAATCTCTATAAAAATAATAAAATTCCAAAAAATAATAAATTTTTTTAAGAAAATCATATTCAGAATGTGTTGAACTAATTTTTCCATTGTTCTAGATAATAGTTTGTAGAAAACATTTCCACAAAAATCGCTCATATCTCTAAAACTCTAGATAAATAATTTTATAAAAAATATTTTGTCAAAAAATTTGCATGTATAGTTTAGTTAATAAAAAAAAATTGTAACATGAAAAATAAGAATATTACACTTAATAAAAAATCCTAGTTGTTTGGAAAATTACACTTAATAAGAAAACCTAGTTTTTTTCCTGAGTTACCAAACTTCATATGAAAAAGGATATGGATTCAATGTTCAGGTACAATTTATTAAAAACTTTACTTGCCTAAAAAGTTGGGAACCCAATCTACTATTTGACTTCAAAGATGGATATTTTCACTACAGGCACAACCAAACTGGTACATAAAGTTGTGTTGTGCTTTATAATTTTGTGGAGTTCTATGCTGAGCTTCAGAAGAAACAAGTTAAGAAGTTATACCTTGTTGTTGCATCTGTTCTAGCTAGGAAAATATCCCATTATATGCACCCAGATAATTTCGCTCTTTGAATTAGTTCTAGAAAAAAATTTCTAGGAAAGTGATTGTGTCAACTTGAGCCACTAAAATGCAAAGAAGTATACTTGGTAGACACACTAGAATGATTTTGGTACTAAAAATACTAATTTGGTGGCAGATAACAGGTGCAGAATAGCAAAAAATTATAAATGTCAACCAGAGTAGAAGAAATTGTACCAAGGGTTTGGAAGGAATAATGGGAAACATAAGACAATGGATAGCTCTAGAATTGACTTAATTTCTAATACAGAGAAAATTGTGAAGCTCATAGAGAAAGGAAGTAACAGTGCACAAAGATACGAGGAACTTAAGATTTATCAAGAAGATTGAGAATCTTAAAATCAAGAAAACTCGTATTAACAAGGAACAAATTAGAAGACATAATTCCACAGTAAAAGAAAATGGCCAAGACAATGTTGTTACATCTTAGCTCTAGGGTATCTTTAGAGTTGGCTATAGATATTTCATGTGTACAGTCAAAAAGCATTCTATAAAATAGAATGGATAATCCATTCCAAATCTCTTAAAATTGCATAAGATCAATTCTTACAAGGTAGTGAGCCCAACTTCCTGAAATAATAGTAGCCTCAGCATTTGAGATCCAGCCAACAACATCTGTGTGAATTATTAACTTAGTGGTTAGAACCTCTTTGGAGATTCGTGAGCATTTTTATGGGACATTGATTGTTCAATCTTTTAATGCAACAAAAAATTATTTGGAAAATATTCCAAACTTGCATGTCAGTTCTAGGTAGTTTGGAAAGGACCAAATCTAAAGCTCTCAACTTGTGCCTTGAATTCATAGAATTTAACTCCCTCTGAATGTAATTTCCTCCTCTTAGAAGAATTCATCACAAGAAAAACTAAATATCTTCTTCTTTGAGAGAGATGTCTCTAGTTATGTGCCACAAACTCAACCCTATGACAACAAGTTGTGTCTTCATTCTTCGCCCTATGTGACTTCCTTACGGGATGCATCAAGCTTAATCCTTGATTCATCCTGGAAGCATTTTAGAGAGATTACTACTAGTTCATAGGATCAACCTATCCTAAAGGAAAAATACCAATGCTAGAAGCATACATGATTCACTATTCTAATGTATGAATTCATAACTACATAAAATATTTATGAATATTATTCAAGGGTATGAAATACTTATCTCTTTATTATCAAATCTTCCTCACAATCTACCAATTTTTATTTCACCTAAATATTTAGATGTCCAAATGCACTCAGAATAGGAACAACAAACAAAATGATGAGACAGAGAATGTACCAACAAGAAAATATTGTATCATGCGATATGAATAGAAGCATCAACATATTGATCAAGGTTGCTGCTCATGAATGTCGGATCCCATAAATTAATCACTGGAAACCTTATAGTAATCGACTCCATTGTGTCAACTGTAATCATGTGAACATATAAATGACCACAATAAAGGCATTAATTTTTTTCCAAAATATTATTTTCTTCAGTAAAGGAAAATATAAATAGTGATATGCTAGCAAATGGAATAGGCTAAGCTCCAAACAAAATGCACCAAAACAAAAAAAGGTCAAACTTTTTTTTTTCAAATTTCTCAAAAACACAATATTTTTTTGCAAATTTACCACAAAATATGCGAAGTGAAAATTTTGTAAAAATCTGTTAGGTTTTCTAGTTTTTGAAATTTGGTCAATGGTACATTTTGTAGGGAGCTTAACCATGTCATTTTATAGGGAGCTTAGCCATATCCCAGCAAATTGCACTTTCTGATAGCTGCCACCTAGCAAGGAGAGTCAATTGTTGCTCGATGCATAAATAGTGTCAAAAATTTGATAATAAGGAGATCCACAATTTCACTCAACAATAGCCAGCGCACAATACAAAAATTTCATGACTGCATAACACACATTTCACCTAGACAGCTGGACGACACCTTTCTACAAAAATGGTATCAAGACCCAAAATTTGGTTCAAGATAGCTTCGACACTAGAAGCAACTCAAAAAATACCAGTCATGATGAAAGAGAGTTCCCATGTTGGGGTATATCTTCTGTCTCAAAGGCACAAACAGACGTAAACATTCTATAAGTCACGAGATGTTTTACTTCAAAAATGGCTCCTCTTTTTTTTTTATGGTTCCTCACTTCCTTAGAATCAATCCATTTGCAGGATCCGCTAAACATCAACCATAGATGAATGTGAAAATAGTACACTTAATCCTCCATATTATTGGCAAGACTCAACACAAAATACTCCAGTGGATATTCGTTTCTTACAACATATCTCTACTCTTTGCTTTCAAATTTAATCAATGAAAGGCCTCAAACTCATGGCAAGACTCGTACATGAGAGAACAATTATCATAATCAACTCATGATGTAGAGTTACTTCCTTTGGCTAATTAAGTCATTAAATTCTTACTGCTGCTCTGATTTGAATGAAAAAGTCCCTGTTTAACTGTAAAAATCCTAGGTTAGATTCTTCTCTTAAAGAAAGCTATAATCATTATTTACAAAGATAAAAACCAAAAAATAGTAAGGCTTGCTCTGATACCATGTTAGAATTTGAATCGGAATAGCATCAAAAGAGAGTAGATATCTTTAAAAAAACACAAGAACAAATAGGCACAAAGAGTTATCTTGGGAAAACCCTCCACTTGAGAGTGAAAAACCCAGCCACAACAAAAAAATACTTTATGGAAAGATAATTGTAGTCTAAATACACAAATCACAAACTGAACTACAAATAAATCCTTCACCGGGATTGCTAACACTTAACAATCCATATATAAAATGTTGATTACAAAAATTTAGAACTTGCATGACATATACTTCACATAGAATGCTTCGATAACAACCACCAATACTATACACACAATAAACACTATAAAATGCACACACAATTATCTTAGAATAGATGTTCACTATGATCTAAGAATAGACAAGCACACTAATCAACACCTACAACAAAACATGTAATGGACATCTTTTATCATCTCTTGAATAAATGTCTGCAGAAAGAAAAGAAAGTGATGATGCTGAAAACTGATCATCATTCCAGAAACAAGAAGTCATCTCATCACTGTCCTCCAACACAGACAACATATACAAATACTAAACTCTAAAATTACCATTGCATGGAATGATAGTATTTTCATATTGGGTTTGACATGTGCACTTCAAAGATGACAGTGACTCTTCAAAAGTTTCTATGACACTTCATCTTCCTTAAGAGTCCATCTTCTATAACATGTGATCAATTGAACACAAAACAATGTTATTCCAGAAACAAAATCTGCAAGCTTTCAAATATGAATGGGTAGACTCTTCATTGTTGGTGTAGGTGCACCTAGGGGTATGTCATAAGCCCTCAAATTATGGCTTGTAATACCTTGTGAAGTTCATTTTACGAATAGGGTTACTAGGAGTCCATTAGGTTGGTTAGGATGGAGTTTCAAGTGTTTTGTTAGTGTTTGTAACTTTGACAAATTGCCAAGAAATTGCTCAATGGGCACATAGGCCAAATGTGAGAACACCATGTAAAATGAGCTCATAGGGGTTAGGGTGTGATTTTTTATGATAAACATTTTTTGGGAGGCTAAATACTTCATTTTGCACCCATAGATGGGGTCAATATATTGGAGATAGCAAAGTTGTAAAAGTTGCAAAAAGTTGCAGAGCAACTTTTGCAACTTTCCAAAGTTGCTTGACAACATTTGGTTAGGAGTGTGCATTTTGTGCCAAGGAAGTTAAGGGCACACACAATGGATTGACACATATTGATTAGGCATATATAAGACCTCTCAAAGTAGTGCACGAACATTGGAAGCCTTTTGTATGGTTCTTCTCTAATAATACAGTTAACAGATTCTTGAGAATTCATACATAATAAGGTTGTAATATAAGAAAATCATGTACCATGGATTGAACCTGGCTTATTTTCATTGTAAATAGTTATTTTATGTTATTTAATTCCTCTGTGTGCTTTGTGATTTCATTTTTGTATAGTTTGGTTGTTTCAAAAAAAATCAAGGCCTAAAACTGTGTTCTCTGGCAGTTTTGACCGGTTCTGAAGGAAGAATGCCTCTAACATAAAACTCCACTATGGAATCATCATAGCCATTGGGGATATTTGAGTGGAGGCTATGTATAGTATTTACATTTGGTAGAATGAAAGGAAGCTCAAAACCAAGATTTTGAGAGCTTGACCTAGGCGAGCACAGTGAAATCCCAACTAGGGATTTTTGTGTTGCAGACTTTGTTTATTGCAGGAGTGGATTGGGAAATGCAATCCAGGGTCTTAGAAGGTTGCATGGGGATAATAACTAAGCATAGGTACAAGGTGAAGTTCCTGTGAATCCATGTGATATTTTTTTGAGTCCAAGGACCATTTAAAGGATGAAATTAGGCTTGTATGGGTTATTTAGGGTTTGGACATTGTACGGAAGAGTGAAGAGCCAAGACCTATAAAATATTCTAGGTCTTCCAAATGGGTGCTCACAATGGTTATTTATTGAGGGGGTTGTTTTCCAAATTTGAGATATGAACTCAAAAACCCTAAAAATAGACCTACTAGCTGAGACCAAGGCCTAATAGGCTGAAAGAACTAAAAAATTTACAAGCGATGAAGAAATTCTTTGAAGGGAAAGCAATCCCAATGGAGGATTAGGGTTTTGAAAATATTAGGAGACTTATTTCATTCCTGCAAGAATGTCTTGAAGTTTGTGTAAGAAAATTTAGAGAAGTGGTAAGCTTCTAGTTAAGTATGGGAGCAAACCTAAACTGATTGGTAAGCCTACTTTGAGTGATCAAAGAGAGAATATGTCTTGTGAAGTCGATATGTAGTTCACTAAACTAGATACAATTGAGGTAGATCAAGACAACTAGGACCTCCATATCAAAGTGGTATTAGAGCCTAACTATTTTGGATGGAAGAAGATATATGTCAGATATTTAATCAGTTGGTGAATAAAACATGGTGACAAATACAGAGTTGGCAAAGAAGGTTGAAGACCAAGATGTAGAGAATAGGTTACTTAAAGAAAGGTTGGAGTAGTTGGAAAAAAAGTTGGGGGATGTAGAAGTAAAGACTGAGGAAGTAAGTGTGAAGATAAATGAGAAAGAAGAAAAATAAAAAACTATAGCATAGGAAGATGAAGTCCCTAAACCAGACCCTATTCTATAAGAAGAACCCTTTCTTAGAGCCCTCAAATCCATGAGCGGAAATACATTAGAAGGGGTGGTAATCTTTAGTGGAAAGATGGAACTAGAGATGGTGATGGAATGGATTGAAGGTCTAGAATATCACTTTGAGTGTGATGATGTAAGTGAGGCACATAAGGTAAAGGTATCCAAGTCTAGTCTAAGAGGAGCCACTCTAACTTGGTGGAAGTTTGTCCAATTAGAGAGACAAAAGGAGGGAAAAAATCCTATTTCTACTTGGAAAGGTATGGTAGGTAAGATTAAAGAAACCTATATACTAGAAGATTATAAAATTCAGTTGCACAAGAAGAGATAGAGTTTGAGGCAAAGAGACCTTGATGTCACTACCTACATAGAGGAATTCCAAAAATTATGTTTAAAGTTTGGTGTTGCAGAAGAGGAGAGTATCAAGGTGGCTAGATACTTGACTGAACTAAGGTGGAATATAAAAGAATAAATTAGTTTTTTGAGTCCCACTACATTACAAAGGTTCTATCAGTTGGCACTTAATGTGGAAGAAAAGAGTAGAAGGAAGCATGAGCAGAACCATAGAGGTAGAGGCAGAGGCAGAGATGGTAGAGGACATTGAGGTGGTTTTGGTGGAAGGAGCATAGATCAGAGGTCCCAAGGGGAATCCAAGTTGGCAAAGAAGAGTGGGGATTCCAGTAGCAAAAGAAGCTACAAAGGAAGGGGATCTAATAGAAGCAGGGATAGGTCTTGAGGATCAAGAAGAGGATCCTATGTCTCCATGATGAAGTGTTAAAATTGTCACCAAATTGGACACCCTACCTTTAGATGTCCATAGAAGGCTTCATCGTCCCAAGGAGGGGACAGGAGAGTAAATTATATTCAAGAAGACAATACAACTGTAAAGTCACCAGAAGTTAATTTGCACTTGGAGGTGGGAGAGAACCTCATGTTGAGGATAATTCTCATCAAAGAGCCAATGAAGGAGGAACCAAGTCAGAGGAGGTCGGTGTTTAGAATAAAATGCAATATTTTGGGCAAGGTATGTAAATTTGTCATTGATTCAGGTTCCATAGATAATATCATTTCAGAGGAAGCAGTTGTGAAACTACATTTGTAGAGAATTCCCCATAGTCACCCCTATAAAGTCACTTGGCTAAATAAGGGAAAAGATGTACTAGTTAATGAATAGTCTTGAGTAGAATTTACCATAGGGGGATACAAGGATAGGGTTCTTTGTGATGTGTTACTAATAGCTACTCTCAAGGTATGCTTGCACAAGCCTAATTAGGACTCTTATTGTTCCTAGCCTTCAAAAGATCCTACCCTCTATTATAGGATCTTTCAAGCCTTAATAAAATATCCAAATAATTCTCCAACATCACTCTATGAGTTGGTCACTTTTGTGCTTCACCTTGGGGTATCTACCAACAAAGTTCACTTCAATCCCTTACTCCTTGGAAGACTCCAAGTGAATTTTAAACTCCATTACT
Source organism: Thuja plicata (assembly GCA_018584345.1). Taxonomy (NCBI): domain Eukaryota; kingdom Viridiplantae; phylum Streptophyta; class Pinopsida; order Cupressales; family Cupressaceae; genus Thuja; species Thuja plicata. The sequence goes on from MU224111.1 coordinate 348,621, forward strand.
TCACAAGTGCATGAAGGAGGTGTAATCCATGATTAGGAAGCTTCTTTAACTCCATATGATCCAAATTTAATAGGGAATAAAGACTTTCCCAAACAATCTCAAGACAAACAATGAATTTGGTCTTTTAGGCCTAACAGGTCAATTAGCCCTAATCACTGAGTTTTTCACACTTCTTTCACAATTTTACCAAATAACCCCAAAAAAAAGTGGATATTCATACATCCTTTTCCAAGAAATTAAATATTTTGGTGGTCTTAGGGTTCTAGGGTCTTCGTACAGTGGGTTCCTAGAATTAAGGGCTAATAGGGCTAATTTGGTTATTTTGGTGCAGTATGATGCTTTCTACTTAGAAATGTATCTTTCTAGATTGGTCAATGCCTAATATTGCTAGGAGGTATCTATAGGGCCTCTATGATTGTGAAACCATGCCCAGTTCCATTCTCCCAATCATTCCACTGCAATTAAACACCGTTAAATATCTGGCAAACACCTAACCGGGCCCATAGAACTCGCCCAGGGATTGCCTTGAAAAATAGATACCTTGCTATTCTAGACTCCTACACTTACATTTACACTATAAATAGGATCCCCAATCATATTCACCTAGACCATGATGAAATTCATAGTTGGATTATATGGGAGAGCCATTTTTCTCAAATCTGCCCTATCAACAACTGCAACTGTGCAACTTACAAAATAATTTACAAGACTAAAAAAATGAAATTTTAGAAACTTGAAATGTAAACAAAAGATGATTAAAACTACCTCTAATACACTAATGTAACACTATATCATACTATTCAATCCATCTATCAGCACTCATACACACAAGTAGTTGATTGTGAGAAAAAACCAGTAAACAGAGCTTTCTTAGTAATTCAAAATCTCACATTACATCATCACCCCTCAGGAAATGGGATCCTTTGTGTCTAAATATTATTTTCCCATGATTATTTTTAGTTACACCAACTACCCATCATCCCACATCAGAATTAATCCAATATTGGAAATGTTGTCATGAAACTTTTAAAAGTTTCAAATGTTGTCATAACAACATTTTGACAACTTTTGCATTTTTGCCTAAAACATATCCTAATGACCTCTAATCAACATGAAATGATTTAAAATCCTCCTAGAGGCATTTTTAGGCATATTTCCAACCTTTCCTAAGCCTTAAAGGCTTTTGGACCCTATTTTCCACTTTTAGGCTTAATCTAGCACTAAACACTAACAAACATAAAACCACTAGGTTGGATTGATCCTAGTCAAATCCACCTAGGTAAAAAATTGTAAGACCCTCTAAGGCCTAAAATAAACTCTACTAACTTGGATAAGGTCATTACATGCCACAAAAAAATTTGAACTAGAGATTAGCCTAGGTGCTCCTGCACCGTTTTCCCCAAATAAAAGACTTCAATCCACCCTCTGATTGAGCAAGTTGGAATCAATTCCCAACTTCTTAAACTTTGTCTCCTTGATCCAAGTGGTCTCTACATCTCCTTGGCCATGCCATTTGATCATATGTTCCTAGTAAATCCTATGTCTAGTCTTCCTGTAGGCCCTTGAGTCAAGTATCTTCTCTGCCTTCTTAGGTGGTGTAGGGGTTAAATTTAGGTCCTCCACTTCTTGTATAACCTTACTAAGGCTCTGGTCTAGATCTAGATTAGGCCTCTTATAGAGGACTAGATCTGTAACATTGAAGACTGGAGACAAACCAATATCCTCAAGGAGCTCAACTTTGTATGCATTGTTTCCATATTTGGCCAGAATAGTACATGACCCTAATCTCCTCATCTGCAACTTGTTTGGCACTCTGTTATGTAGTCTTTCCTTTTTCAAATGTACCATAACAAGATCCCCTACCTGGAATTGGACTTCCTTCTTCCTTTCATCCACCTTTTTCTTTATCTTTGCAATGTTCTCTGTTAGAGTTTTGCTCGTTGTTTCATGCACCTCTTTCATGGAGTGTGCAAATTATTATGCATAACCACTTCTATTGGCTCCATCTTTAAACTCTCTGAGTTCAAATTGTTGGAAATATATAGTATGCCCAGTGACTGAGAGGCAAGGGCGCGGTGAATCAGGAACCAATAAAACTTAATTCACAATTAACTTGAATGATAACATGCATAGAACTGGAAGTAAAGAACACATAACAAAGTATTTGGTTACCTAGAAACCTTCCAAAGAAATTAAAATTGGGGTGGGGATGATACCCAAAATATTTAGTAATGCAGTAATAAATTTATCCGGTTAAAGCTTACAATGACCACTTCTGATGGACTGCCCTGTTAGGAGCATATAAAGAACTTGTTAGGTCCACCTTGTTAAAGAATTTATTACAATACAAAATGTAGTGAAACTCTGTTAAGATATTTAGAGAAAGTACTGTTAGGTCGACCTTGTTAAAGGATTTTGTTGATCCACCTATGAGAATGAATCAGTTGTTGATATGCTCTGTGCAACTATAATTGTTGATAATGATCCTTTGAATATAACTGATCACCTGATAGTGATAGATGAGTCTCTACTGTCCAAAATACTTTTGTACTAAGTTAATCTACTTTTTGCATGTCCTCTGCACATATATTCATCTTACAAAACTTTCTTTATTCACAAACTTAATTTAAACAAGTTATCTTAAATATATATCATATGAAAATATACAACACTGAAAGTCAGCTTCTAATTACAAAATGATATATAAAAATATATACTATGTCAGCCTCATAACTGTCACTTGGGTCATACTATCACTTAGGTCATACTGTCACTCGGGTCATACTGTTACTTGGGTCATACTGTCACTCGGGTGATACTGTCACTTGGGTCGTCTCAGAATGCCTTAAGTGTTATGACACTAATTGACAATATGTCTTGTCATAAGGTCTACAATATCCCCCTTTGGCATTAGTGACAAAAAAACTTTATCATTTATTTCTGCAACTGTTAAGTCAAAATCTCCCCCTTACTGATTGCTCAGGTTTTGACTCCCTCTTCTGCTTGGGTCTGACTTGCTCTATTTTTGTATTTTTCAAAACTATTTTGTAAAGTATATTTTCTCCATAAAGTATAAAATGATATCCTTTTCCCCCTTTTTTTTGACAAAATTCCAAAATATTATTTACATAGTGATCCCAAAGTAGGATAGGAAGTCACTATGTACCTTCAAAATCTGAGACAAAGTGTTGCCCCAATTCTCCTGTAGTATCTTCAATATATGCAATTCAATTTGAAGTTCTCCAGACAACTCCACCATAGTTTCATCAACAGAGAGTTTTTTTTCATGTATGAGTGTCTTGGCAGGTGTAACACATTTTTGCATCATCTCCATGTGGGGTAGGAGCTGGATCTATATGGCTATGAGGGACTGTCTAGTTCTTGCTTCTTCTTTCAATAATTCAGCCTGAAGATCTGTTAGATACTTGATTTTTATGAAATGAGCTGAATTGGTGCTCGGGACAACTGCTAATAGCTTTGCACTTTCCTTTATGTCACTATCAACCTTTGCTAACTTATCTTTGATTGGAGTGGTAAAGTTGGAGGAATCACTCAAATTTACAAATAATTCTACCACTTTGGCTATAGTGGTTTCAAGTGTACTGATGGTATTTGTTAGTTGCACCTAATCAATTACAATCTTCTTTGCAATGTTTTCAAGAACCTTGTTCTCAAATTTCTTCTCTACCTTCTCTAGTAGCTTCTCTTGACCATTTATGTTCGTATTGAACTTATGGACAATTTCAACAAGCTGATCCAATATTGTTTCAATCTCATTGACCTCAATCTGTAAAGCATTAACAAATATGCTTTTGATGTCTATGAGTACCTTATTCCTCTTTCTTTCCTTTCAAAGGTTTTACTGTGTAGCTCTTTTTATCCATAGCTCACCCAAAATTTCCATTTTCTCTCAGAAAGATTAGATTGATCCCAGTTTGGAATGGAAATATCTTCATCAAGATCAATCTCACCAGTGTTTATTAACTTTTCTTTTCCCTTTACCTTGGGACTCAGGGAAGGAATAAGTTCCTTGCTTTTACTTACCTCAACCTCACTATCAATGTCTAGTCCTAGTAGGTCATTGACCTTTACTGCATCAAATGATGGTGTACCAATTGTTGGACTAATGTGAACCGATGTATCAATACTAGCAGTAGAGACATTTACCTTATCCTTCTGTGACTTGGGCATGATTGTCTCAGTATTGATTGGAGCCTGTTGCTTGGTTACTTCTTGGTCTGATGGTTCTTCAGTCTTGTCCTTAATTGGAGGTATGATTTTCTAACTCAGAGATTGGGGCAATGATGCCATTACCTCAACTGCTATCTGTTCAGCATCTGACTCTTCAATAGTTTGTACCTCAGGTAGAGTATCATCCATCTGATCTATACTTGGGATTTCTATTTTGTCATCATCAACTTTCTGCTCAAAGATTGTTTTCCACACTAATGTGGCTCGCTTCACTACATCTTCAATGTTCTTGTTCGGAATCTGAAATGCTCTGAATATGGGTGTATGATTGTTTTCATACCTTTTTAGAGTTTCCTTGATTTCTTTTCTCTTCATTGCAGGCATAACTTTCTTAAGTGTCTCTTCCCTTATACCCTTTTACATTCCTACTACATTTGAGCAAGGGACATATATTTCATTGAATAAATCTTCAGTTATATAACTCTTGAACTCAGAAGGGTCATATTTCCATTTGGCCATCTTCTCAACAATTGCTTCTTCAATTTTCCTCTTTTCTTCTTTTGATCGAGAAGAGTAGTTGAGTGATTTTATAGAGCTCATTTCTCTACCTTCTTTAAATTCTGTAATCTTCTTCTCAAGTGAAGGTGGTGGTTTCTTGAAAACCACAGTATCATCTTGCTTTTCTTTATCATCACTATTTTTTCCCAAATTAAGTTTTCTTATGGACTTTCTTTGTGTGAGAACAGGGGTAGGGGCCTTTTTCTGTTAAGGTGTTTCCTTCCTCTTCTTCTAAGGAGGTTCAACTTTGGTTTCTTCCTCTAATTGGATATCCTCTGTTTCAACATTTTCTTCTTCAGTGGTGCCAAGGGAGTCCAAGGTCTTGCCATACTTTTTCTAAAATTTGTTAATCCTTTTCTCTCCTCTTTTCAATATCTTAGGGATTTCAATTTCTATGGAAATCTTGTCTTTTTCTCCCTCATATGTTCCAAAGTAAGGTTCCTTTGAATTATCAGGTTCATTACTAAGATCTTCTATGATGTTCTTAGTATCATCTATATTGAATTCATAAGATAGAGGCTTCACCCATGCATTCCTAGGTCTCACTGCTTGAATATAGACCTTGTCAATGTCAACTAGGAAATAGATATCATCTTTATAGTCCTCTACTAGTTTCTTGGGGATTCTATATCTACTCTACAATCTTTGTTTGAAGTTTTCAAAATACCCATCCATGATACTATCAAAATTATGGCATGTCCTTCTTCCATACTACTTCACCCTTAGAAGGAAAGAAATTTTCAACATAAAATAGTATACAGATCAAGAGTAAACCAAAATTACAACAATTAGTCTTTGATACCCGGATGCTCTCCATATTCTTGCCCAATTGGATGAGTTTGACATGCCCCAAAATCTAGGCACTTAAACCTTAGTCTAAAGAACATAATTTTCCATTCAAACATGTTATATTAACTATGGAAGATGTATTCTTTACTTTCCTTAATATGCCTTCAAAAATTTCACAAACTAAGTTAATTGAAAGTTTTAAAATATATTAACAACATCAAATAAAGTTATAGTCCTTAAGATTTCTTTTCCTCTATATTTAGTAAAACAACCATTAATTCATTATGATAACAATCATTCCAAATAAAGATCCAAATACTTTATTAATATAAATAAGCATACTTTGATTTCAGAAATACAAGAAGATTACAATTTCTAAACCCCTTTCAAATATTACAACGGAGAAGCTTGAATAGAAAAAGACTGTGAGGTAGAAATTGCAACCAAGGCACCAAAACTTTGGCTAAACTTTCAGAAGCTTTCTCTGAACCTAAAAGAACATCAAGGTTGACCATGGAGGCTCACCTCCCAACCTAGACCTTTGCAAGGCCACCCCTGAGCTATGGGATCCAAAATTGAACTGGGATACATGCACACATAACAACCATGAAACTAAAAATAGGAACACAAGAAAATACCCATTACCCAGGGATATACATAGGTCTCCAAAAGACCTAAAACAAAGGGGTGAAAGAGAACTACCACAAGAGGAGAAAGCCAATAATACAAAATGTGTACATTAGGAATAGGCCACACAAGGGCTCAACATTCCTAAGTACCACTTATATAATCTTGTTCCATGATCAAACATGGACTCATGAACAAATTTCTACCCTTCACCACCATGCCCTACGGTGGCAACTGGAGTAAATTTACCTTTCTTTCACAAAGCAAGTTATGGCTTCAAGCCTTCCAAATTTTATTATGAACCCCAAATTCCATTGGGGATTCTTGGCATCATGGGCACCCATATACCCATGTACATCCCTCCACACATGGGAGCCTCTGCACTACTTGGGTAGATCATTAACTTTCACCCCATCAAGGTTACCCAACCCTCCCAAGGGTGAATAAGCCTTGATGAACCCCATATACAATCAATTACAAAATAAAATACAAGACTCAACACATAAACTCCATGAAAACCTATGAAGTTGAAAACAATAACATAAACTTCAATCATGGATTTCTCAAGTTATGTACAAAAGAAAACAAGAACTACTCCTAACTATGCTAATTAGGAAACTCACCTTAAATACAAGCTATGGTAAATGCAAGGTGATTTGTGAAGAGCTTCTCTTTATCATCCTTCCTCCTTCTCAAATCTTACTCCTACAAATGAATCTGTCTCTAAAAGTAGAGAGTGGGTGTGTACCGAAAACTCCCTCTAAGGCCTTCCTTAAATAGCCATTCTTCCTAAAATATCAGGAGTCATAAATGGAGGGAAGACTATAATCCATCTACTCTCCCCACTTGCCTTCTTCATAAATGGACTTAAATGTTGTAAGGAAAGAAGGGATGGCTTAACCAAAGTCTTCTAAATCTCCAAATTCGCCACTTCCAAAAATGGTAACTTTAGGGGAGTCATAAATGAGTTTCAAGACTCTTAATGGGCTAAAAATGACCCCTAACCCCTAAGGTACCAAGTGGGGTAGTTAGTTTTGACCCTAGCTACTCCCTAGGATCCCAAATGACCCTCCTAAACTCTACCCAAGGTTAACTCTCGAAAATCCAACCCTCAAGACTCAATCTAATCTCTCTTGACTCAAACTCATCTCAAACTTATCTTCCTAAACCTTAGCGTAAGCCTAGGGACTATACTAGGTAACTCCTGGGTAAAGTTAAGCCTATACTAGTCGTATTTACTAGCCATGCCAACACACAAGGTGCACATGTGTCAAGTGACAACAATTTTACATGAGCATGACTTATTACACATTTACTCAATTAAATAAATTACAATCATATACCACACTTTTACGAATAAAAATACAATACAATGAGGTCCATGTCTCTTTTTATAGACAGGACCTTAGCATCATGGTTTTCACATAGGTCTATTTCTGAATCCCCGATTAGTACCATGGTCAACTTTTCTTGCACACTCATTGAACACATCAGTAGGTACAATAAATCAACATTTAAACATATCAAGATACAATAATGTAAATTGAACATACTTTCACTCACATTTGCAGCAACAATTCATTAAACTTTAAAGAATATCTGCATCTAATCTATATGCATAAAGATAACTCTTAATAAACCTGCATTACTGATATTATCTAACATCCACTTACTAATCCAAAATACTAAACCATCAAAACTAAATTCTAAATGGAATTCTACATCACTCACACAAAGTATCTAATAGATTTTCTAATTACATAATCAGGTGTTGTATACAACAAAAGGATTTAACAGATCCATAAAGAATTCATGCGTCCCAATAGTCCAACTATAACAACAAAAGAAAATTTGTATTGATCGGAGAGCATATAAGTGAAAAGATAGTGCTAATCTATGTCAGGCTGGGGCAGGCCTCACATCCTCCCCCTCTAGGCATGAACGTCCTCCTGGATTTGATCAAAGAGGTGGGGGAACTGTGACATCATCTATACTACATACTCATATCATCAAAACTTACATTAAGCATTTTGATCAATGCTAATTATTTTATGCAATGCATATCTAATATTCATAACTATATGGACGTTAATTTACTTTGAGTATTTCTTAACTGATAAGTCACATTTAAGAAAAATATGATTTTAAGAATGATAATGGTATGTTCTTCGCAACCTACTCCCTTATACATTCTATCCATATTCCATATTAAACATGATAGAGAACATTACTTCACAACACATGACTAGAAAAATAAAACACACATCCTAGCCACTGAAAAAAATCATAAGAAAACTCAAATGAAAGTTCACAAATTCAAAGTCAAAACTCAAAAGCTATGAAAATCCAAAAGAAATAAATGTGAATAGGAACCCTTATAATAGATAAAAGAAAATCCGGTGACTAGATGATTATAACAAAAGTAAAAGAATTCAAGCTAGCCCTACAACACATCCAAGATCATCAAAACTGAAAATCAAATTAAATCAAATCACATATACATAGTGACTAACACTTAGCCACAAGAAGGGAGTAGAAGCTACATGAAACCTTGCATCCAAGGTGCATTTAAAGGATATGACCAAACACTCAAAAAAAAAATATCTAAAGGGTTACATTTCTATGTAATAACACATTTTGTTTAATTCATCTTTCAATATAAATCTAGCCTCAATCTTTGATATATTTATATTCATATCCTTAGTGTAAATGTCAATCATGAATTTAAAATTTTCTAAAGAGAATAACATTAACCATACGCAAACACCTGTCTCTAGTTGTGTACTAGTGACGTACACAGGTACAAGCTTTAGAACCTTGAACAGGTTTGAGTGGACATATGTTGGTTGTGTTTGACTATACGTGCCCACTAGTTGAACAATGAGTGCTCGATCAAAAGTGTCCATCAAACAAGTTTAGTAGCTTTAATAATTGAATTGCTAACATAATTACTTCGTTTAATCAACTATACACTAAAAAATATACCCTTTATTTTAATATTAATAAGCTCCTATCTAGCTTTATTTAAATGTGAATATAAATGAACTTAAAACAATCAAGTTAATTCTAACAATTTGACTTTAATAATATTCTTTAGTTAAATACCTATTTAATTTCCTTGCACAAAATCAAATATCCCAGAGATAAAAGTACCAACCAAATAAATAAGCCTTTCACTTAAGCTATAATAGTCAACCTTTTTATTAAACTTACTAAAATTACTCAGTCCCATACAAGAACATATATCTCAGGGGTAACTATGCCGACTATGAAATATTCATTAAACATTGAAAGAGTGTTATATCTTATAATCAACCTATAACGTTTTATTTGTTTAAAGACTATAATTAGTTTGGGGTCGATCTAGGTTTATAGAAGTTTTTATATTGATTTAATTAATCACAACATTACTCAATAAACTCATTTAAAAATTCCTTGAAATCTACTAAAGAAATCAAGTTGTCATAATTTTATTTGATCACACTCAATATTAAGTTAACTTTAGAATGAATTAATATTTCACTAATTTTAAACCTTTAGGTAACAATATATTTATTCCCCTAAATCATATTGTATACTCTAATTTGAATCAGTTTAAAATCAAATTGATAATCTCTATTTTAACATAAAATTCTCTAATTTGATAACTTTAAAAGTTACCTTAGTTAACTATTGGATAATGTACCTAATCTAAAAGTTAATTAAATAATTCACAAATTATCAATTAACCAAACTCTAATTTTACAATAAGGATATCCAATTTTAATAATCCAATAATTAGGTCCTTTAATTTAACAACATAACAATAAAAGAATAATAACAAACACTATCCTAATATAATTTAACATTTGTCTAATTAAATGTAATATAAGGAATTAAATACATTACTCCGCCTATTAACATATTAAATCTTAATCCACAATTACTAATTCATTTAAAATCCAAAATGAGTTAAGTAAAATATCCCCCAAAATTAATTACTGAATTTTTAACACAAATATCCTAGTTCAAAATTAAACTCATTCAATGTTAAACATAAAAATTCCTCTAGAATTTCCAAGTTGAAAAAGTCAACCATTTCAACTATAAGCACCTTTGCATTCTTTCAATTCAATTGAATAAGTTTTGGAATCCTTTGATTAATACCCTTCTAAATTCATACCTAGAAACTTTCTAAAATTATTCACTGCTATATAAGAACATATATCTAAATTTAAAAATATATATTTTTAATATAATTATTAATTTAATAAATCTACTAACAAATTTTAAATCTATATTTAGACCCTATTAAAATAATAATTTTAATAAAGGGAGCTTTCATAAAACAAAATTCGTATTGAAATCTCCTTCATTAATCTTACCAAATAGATCATCAATTTATTTTATCTAATAACCCATTTCACTAATTAATCTATAATTAACCCTTTAAGATCACACTTATAGAAATTTTAAATATCGAACCCCATAAAATCACACACACATATATATATAACCCCTAAAAAAAATAAAAAAAATAAATATTAAAATATAAATACCTAATTCATTTAGAAATATATTTACTTAAAATCAATACGCTTCAACTGACATTAAGTAAATGCCTTCTATATATTATAATAATATCCTATTAAAATAATTATTTAAAATTAGCAAATAAATTTGAATGGTCAATTTACCATTTAAACCTTTTAAGCCCTCAATGAAAACAAATCTAATTTCTTATTCTAAAATTTCAAATCCACTTTTATAATAATTAATTTCAAATATAAATTTCAAATCCTTCTAGACATTTATATTCCATAAGTCAATAATATCCACTATATATCCCAAAGTAATCTAATTTGGGATCCATTTAAAATCTAATCCCCAAAAGAAATCAAATCAAATCTAAAAACATAAAAACTCTATAAATACTCTCTCTTAACAGTTATGATCTTGGAGTAAACCTCTGGTTATTCCTTCTCTATGTTATAATTAATCCTCTGTAATTCTTATTTACGCATTATTGTTTATTTATTGATTATAATATACCTTATCTTCCCATAACATAGCCCTAAGTGTTTGTGAGGGTTTACAAATATGAGCGGAGACTAGGTGGCGCTCGTGGCATGGTAGAGGTCACGGTGTTGCTGGGCGAGATGGGTCGAGTGTTGTCACAGAGGTGGCGCCACCGTATCAACTAATGGTGAAATCCATTTTAATGAGCACAGGAGTGTTGTGCTGCAACAACAAGGGCGGAGTGGGGTTTTTTGGTGGTGGAGCGTGAAGGATGCAAGAGGTTCGAGCGGAGGTGGCTGCAAGTAGCGGTGGTGGCGGAATGATTGACCATAGATAAGGGAGGGGAGAGGCAAGTGATGGGGCCACCAACACCTGACAAGGATAAGAGCAGAAACCAGGGAGAAAAGATGGTAGGGTGTGGCAGAGGTTGCCACTACTCCCCCTTGTGGCTGGCCGACGCTCCACCAATCCAGACACAGCTGCCCAAGGTTGGGTGAGGCCGCCCTCCCCACACCTCTACTCTAATAAACAGAGGGGGTTTGGTGTTAGGGTCAGCCCGCCTCGACCCTCTTTCAAAACAAACAACATATTTTATTATTGCTATTTTTTTTTTGTCTAACATTTATATATCAATTCATATGATGTAATTAACCCATTTATATGTATATAGATAATAAAAGTCATTTTATAGATATAATGCTTTGATTTCTAATCTTATGTATATGCAATATTTACTAGTTTATAAATAATATATGTACATAAATATTCATCATTATATAAATTTATATATATATATAAAAAAAAAAAACACAATCCTATCAATATTAAATTTCCACATAACTTTTTACACTATCAATTGAAACAATCTACTAGTATAAAAAAGAAGTTGATTCTCTCTAATATATGTTTCTACATTTAATTTTGTTAAAAGGAGCATAAATTCACTATGTTCACAAGTTTTGAATGTAATCTCAAAATATTACTCTTTAAGGATATTTAAATACTAGCCAAACTTTATAGATTTATTAACTTGTGTAATAAATAAAATGATATTGATCCTACAAACATTCACTTAAAAGTAGTAGTATTTGTAGTACGTTAATTAATGCATATTCTTTAATGATTTAGAAAAAGTAAATTTTCCAACTAGATTTAGTATTTAAATAGGATATTACACTTAATAATTTTCATCTATTAAATCCTTCAACCTAGGTGTATATGTTTTATTTGAGCAGCCCTTTTATTTTTAATAGTAAGTAAAGAAAATACAAATTTAATTATATGAAAGGGAATTACTATCTTTTAAATTACACCCTTCTTTTAAAATCTCCTCAAAATGAAAATAATAGAAGGCTTATTATGTCAACATCCTTATTTTTTTTAAACCATAATTTTTAAGGATTGCTTGATATTGTTCTATATAAAAATTTTAACTAACAAAATAGCTTACAGATAGTCATCCTAACAATAGAGATTTAAAAAAAAATATAGGGAGAAAGTGAGGACAACTAAAAAGCCTCACACGTAGACATAAGAGGTAATGTTCTAAATCTGCTTACTATTTCTTACGCACATAAACTAAGCATAGTGAACTCAAGGCCCTAGAGGGGAACCCAGAGCTCTGATACCAAGTGTCATGCCCCAAAATCTAGGCACTTAAACCTTAGTCTAAAGAACATAATTTTCCATTCAAACATGTTATATTAAATATGGAAGATGTAGTCTTTACTTTCCTTAATATGCCTTTGAAAATTTCACAAACTAAGATAATTGCAAGTTTTAAAATATATTAACAACATCAAATAAAGTTATAGTCCTTAAGATTTCTTTTCCTCTATATGAAGTAAAACAACCATAAATTCATTCTGATAACAATCATTTCAAATAAAGATCCAAATACTTATTTTATTAATATAAATAAGGATACTCTGATTTCAGAAATACAAGAAGATTACAATTTCTAAAACCCTTTCAAATATTACAAGGGAGAAGCTTGAACAGAAAAAGACTGTGAGGTAGAAATTGCAACCAAGGCACCAAAAATTCGGCTAAACTTTTAGAAGCTTTCTCTAAACCTGAAAGAACATCAAGGTTGAGCATGGGGGCTCACCTCCCAACCTAGGCCTTTGTAAGGCCACCCCCGAGCTAGGGGATCCAGAACTGAACCGGGATACATGCACACATAAAAACCATGAAACTAAAAATAGGAACACAAGAAAATACCCATTACCCAAGGATATGCATAGGTCTCCAAAAGACCTGAAACAAAGGGGTGAAAGAGCACTACCACAAGAGCAGAAAGCCAATAATACAAAATACGTACACTAGGAATAGGCCACACATGGGCTCAACATTCATAAGTACCACATATATAATCTTGTTCCATGGCCACACATGGACTCATGAACAAATTTCTACCCTTCACCTGCATGCCCTACGGTGACAACTGGAGTAAATTTACTTTTCTTTCACAAAAAAAGTTATGATTTCAAGCCTTCCAAATTTTCTTATGAACCCCAAATTCCATTGGGGATTCTTGGCATCATGGGCACCCATATACCCATGTACATCCCTCCACACATGGGAGACACTGCACTACTTGGGTAGATCACTAAATTTCACCCCATCAAGGTTACCCAACCCTCCCAAGGGTGAATAAGCCTTGATGAACCCCATATACAATCAATTACAAAATAAAATAAAAGACTCAACACATAAACTCCATGAAAACCCATGAAGTTGAAAACAATAACGTTCCAAATTTTAACATTTCTCTTGACATTACTGAGCTTTTTAGATATTCTATACATGGTAGTACCTTCCTGGTTATAATTCCACCATTTTGATATACAGACCTTCAGATTAGGGTGGGCTAGCCACATCTTCTCAAAGCGAAATAAAGTGTTCTTTTTTCCATTCAAAATGTTAGCATTGAAGATGATAGGGAAATTATCAGAACCAATCCTAATAGAAGAAGATAAAGAACAGGAAAAATTAGAGAGCCAATCAAGAAAAAGGAGAGTTCTGTCAAGTTTCACTTGGATGAGATCATCACCAGTTCTTCTATTCGACCAAGTATAGGAAATACCTTCCAGCTCCATATCAAAGAAGTTTATGCTATTTTTTATAATTGCACCATTTAGATATATAGTCCTTCAGATTAGGGTGGGCTAGCCACATCTTCTCAAAGAAAAATGAAGTGTTCTTTTTGCCATTCAAAATGTTAGCATTGAAGATGATAGGGAAATGATCAGAACCAATCCTAATAGAAGAAGATAAAGAGCAGGGAAACTTAGAGAGACAATCAAGAGAAAGGAGAGTTCTATCAAGTTTCACCTGGATGAGATCATCACCAGTTCTTCTATTCGACCAAGTATAGGAAATACCTTCCAGCTCCATATCAAAGAATTTTATGTTATTGTCAAGAGAAAACAATAACATAAACTTCTTTGATATGGAGTTGGAAGGTATTTCCTATACTTGGTCGAATAGAATAACTGGTGATGATCTCATCCAGGTGAAAATTGATAGAACTCTCCTTTCTCTTGATTGGCTCTCTAAGTTTTCCTGCTCTTTATCTTCTTCTATTAGGATTGGTTTTGATCATTTCCCTATCATCTTCAATGCTAACATTTTGAATGGCAAAAAGAAAACTCCATTTCGCTTTGAGAAGATGTGGCTAGCCCACCCTAATCTGAAGGACTATATATCTAAATGGTGGAATTATAACCAAGAAGGTACTGCCATGTATAGAATAGCTAAAAAGCTGAGTAATGTCAAGAGAAATGTTAAAATTTGGAACAAGGAAGTCTTTGGAGACATCTTCAAGGCTAAAAGTATCAAACAGGAAGAGATCAAGGTTATTCAGGAAACTATTCAAAAAGAGGGTCTCTCTGAGGAGCACAGAAGTACTGAGAATGTGATGGTGGCTGAATATCATAACATTATTTCTAAAGAGGAGTCTTTTTGGAGGCAAAGATCAAGAGCCCTTTGGCTTAAAGATGGTGATAAAAATACCAGATTCTTCCATATGATAGCCATGAAACACAAAGCTATTAACAAATTTTTTTCCTTAATTGTGAACAATAAGACTCTGGTTAAGGAAGAAGAGATAAGAAAGGCAATGCTTCAGTCTTTCTCTCTCCTCTTATCCAAAGATGTTAATCTTGACTCCCAGAGCCAAAATGAAATTCTCTCTGCTATTCCTTTACTGATAGACAAAGATACCAACTCTAGAATCAAAGCTATTCCAAATGATAAGGAAATCAGAGATGTTGTCTTCTCCTTTGAAGGTGACAAATCTCCAGGTCCTGATGGATTTCTCCTCTTCTTCTTCCAGCAGTTCTGGGAGATTACTAGTCAGAATGTTCTCCATGTTGTCAAAGAATTTTTTGGAACAAAAGCTCTTCTTAGAGAACTTAATTCCACCTTCTTGGTCCTTGTTCCTAAAATTCATGGTGCTAATATGGTGGATTCTTTCAGACCGATTAGTCTTTGTAATGGGATATATAAGATCATAGCTAAAGTTATGACTTCCAGACTACTTTCTTTGCCGCCCTCAATTATCTCTCCTCAGCAGAATGTTTTTTTTCAGGGAGACAAATCCTTGAATCCATAGTGGTAGCCCATGAGAATATCCATTCCCTTGAAGCAGCCAAGAAACAGGGCTTTCTCATGAAATTGGACTTATCTAAAGCCTATGATAGGGTTGACTGGCAGTTCCTCCAAAAATTCTTAACCAACTTTGGTTTTGATGCAGGGGTCATTAAAATTGTTGATCAGCTGGTCTCTACTGTGACCTCCTCTATTATTGTGAATGGTGGCTCCTCCAATTTCTTCAAACCTTCAAGGGGTCTTAGGCAAGGGGACCCTATATCTCCAATATTGTTTTCTATTTTGGCTGAAGGGCTGGGAAGATACATATCTAAACTTGTAAATGCTGGAATCATCTCTAGACTCCAACCCTCCTCGGTTAGATCCTCCTGCTCCCATGAATAGTTTGTTGATGATACTCTTTTCATGGGTGAAGCTACTGTTAAAGAAGCTAGGAATCTTAAAAAAGCTTTATTTATCTATACCTCGGCTATGGGTCAACTCATCAATTGGAATAAGAGTTTCATCTTTTTTATCAATACCGAGAGATAGTCAAAGATTTCTAAAATTCTTGGTTCCAGCATTGGTGATCTTCCCTCTTCCTACCTAGGTCTCCCCCTTTGCTCTATACCTCTTGACAGTTTCTGGAATAAAATAGTTGACAGATTTAACAGGAAGCCGTCAGGCTGGAAAGGTGCTCTCCTCAGCAGCTCTGGTAAGATTCATCTTATGAAGTCAACTCTGCAAAATCTTCCTATGTATGCTTTAAGTCTCTTCAAGATTCCCCACAAGTTTGTGGTGGTGCTTGAAACTATCCAAAAATGATTTTTATGGACTGGTGTTGAAGATAAAAAAATACTTAGCCTGATTGCCTGGGAAAATTTTTGTAAGCCTAAAAGTAAAGGGGGTTTTGGGTTAAGACCTATCAAGCTTGTCAATAAGGCTCTTTTGGCAAATCAGGTTTGGAGAATCTTTGGGGATACTAAACAATGGAATGATATAATTAAAAGTAAATACCTCTTTAATTCCAATAGTTTGAAGGACCTCCTAAAAAATAATGCTAGGGTTAATGGTTATTATATCTGGACAAGACTGGAAGGATATTATTATCCAAGCTAAAAACACTATTGGCTATAAAGTTTCTGACTACAGGCTTAATAATTCTTGGAAGGATCTTTCTAGCCTTGATAGAAGTCTGTCTCCTCTTATGATCAAGTTGCAGTCCTGGTTCAGTGAAGGTAATCATCCTGAAAAAATTGTGTGGAACCTCTCTACTAATGGTGATTTCACAGTGGCCTCTGCCTACTCTTTCTTCTTCTCCAAGGAAGTTAAGCCTCAGTGTGCAACTATCTGGTATAAACTCCTTACTCCAAAGATTAATTTTTTCTTTTGGATTCTTATCCAGAATAAGCCCCTTACCATTGATAATTTAGTTAAAAGAGGTTTTTGTCATGTTAATAGATGCTTTCTTTGCAATGAACAAGCTGAATCTTGTGATCACCTCATGATCCGTTGTAGTTTTACCTGGAGAGTTTGGTCCTTGGTTTTTCAAAAATGGAATTTGGCTTGGTTCTTTCCTAACTCATGGCAGGATTTTTTCACTCAATGGAGATGTCATTTTGATAATGATCTTGTCAGAAACTTTTGGAATCTAATCTCGCCTCATCTCTACTGGTGTATCTAGAAGGAAAGAAATAATAGAATCTTCAGAGAGAAATTTGCCAAACCTAGAATTATCTTCAACATAATGTCCAGAGCTATTAAGGAAAACTTTAGTATTTCTATAACTAATAGAAAGAGCAAACTCCAGATTCTCATCCTAGATGTGAATTGGTCTACTTGGAATTTTCCTCTTCACAATTCTCAAGATTGCACCCTAAGAGATTCCTCAGTTTGGATTGCTCCTCCTAATGGTTGGGTAAAAGCAAATTTTGATGGGGCCTCCAAAGGCAACTCAGGTGTCTCTGGTGGTGGGGGAATCATCAGAGATAGCTCTAGAAACTATTTAGGTTCCATTTCAGTCCCCTTAGGAATTCAGTCTAATCATAGAGCAGAGGCCTTGGCCGCCCTCAATACCATCCTGCTGATGGAAGAAATGGGATTCAAAAGAGTCTGGCTTGAAGGTGATTCTTTAAATATTATAAATAATATTAAAGATATCAATACCCCTTCCTGGACTATCAAGCATATCATTTTCAAAATTAAAACTATAGTCCAATCCTTTGAGATGTTCTATATATCTCATAATTATCAGGAGACCAATCAGGTTGTTGATTGTCTTGCCAATATTGGAGCCAAAAGTGAAGGGATTCAAAAATGGAATGGTAATACTATGTGTAATGATGTGGTCACCTCATTTATTAATTATAATAAAATCAGGCATAAAGAAGGAGTCATTAAAAGGAGCATTAATGATATCACTTAATTCATCTCATATTGGGGTGATCTCAAATGATGTTCAAAATAATGCTAAGTACATCTCCAAGATGTGGAATCATTCTCCCATTATGAAAGCCCAAAATTTAATGTGTGCCACTATCATCATTAGTAACTTTGGCTAGTCTGCGCATGTGAAGAGGATTGTGAATCAGTTTAACAGCCTTATTATGCCAAAGAACAACCAAAATCATAACATTTCCCAGTCTGTGAAAAAAGAGCAGGTGAAGTATTTGGCCATGGGTGGTGATCTCAAAAGAGAAGAGCCTGCGGAATGCAAGTGGAAGAAGGATAAGGAAGTTTGGATATTTTTGAAGAAAGGCCATGTTCACCGGTATCTTTAGAGATTCCATGGTTTTGACAAAGATGTTTCCAAAGCCTTTGATGATGGTTGGGATAAGGGCATGGTGAATCTTGCGGAAAAATATTTTAGCCTTAGCCTTGAGCTTCTCTCAGAAATAACTGGTCTCCCACTGGATCGTCTGAAGTATTCAAAAGAGGTGAAGGTTGGTACCAGAGCTCATAAGAAATTTCCTATCACTGACGAGGAGAGGGCTCTTCTGGTTAAAGGTAAGAAAGACTATGTTGATATGGATAATATTGACAAAATTTGGAGTTCTATCATCAAAGTTATAATGGAATACTTCACTCTTGAGGGGAGATTTTCTAGGGTCTATAATTATCATTTTGCCCTAGTTAATCACTTCAGCCATGATATGTGTATTTCTTTTCCCTACTTTCTCCTCTGTTCACTTAACCAGAGCATCACTGATTATAGATTGAAGAACTTCCCTATTCTCCATGTCAGGATCATTCGCCTTATTGCTAAATATGCTAGAGACCACATTCCTGACCCTATCCCTGCCCAGATCAAAAAAAGGAAGAATTATGGTTCTCTGTCTAAGAATCCTAAACCTAAGAAAGCAATTTTGCTCTTTGAGCTGACCTCCTCTAAGCCTTTGGAAGGGATAAAGAATGATAATCACCCTCATGATGTCATTGCCTCTAAATCTAATAAGAATTTCCTAGAGCCCTTTGCTAGCCCTATCCTCCCAGAGCCCGATGGTGTGAAGCTTATTCCCTAGGACATTGAGACTAAGGTTGTTATGAATACTCAAGTGGGTAGTAATCCTGTGCCTAATCCCACTACCCAGACCCCTAAGGAGAAGGATTCAGAGGATCCTAAAACCAAAAATGCCAAGGATAGTCTCGAGGATAGTCATGATAATCAGAAAAGAGGGGAGAAGCATAACCCTGCTCTGGAGACTATTAATACTGAAGGTAAAGAGAATACTGAGATTGAGGTAGAGGCTGACGACAATAATGTCAAAGAGATTGATACTAATATTAATGATAGTAATGCAGACAACTCGGGGGATAATAGCTTTAGGGTTCCGAGAGTGGAAAATATGGAATCCCACGATTCCTCCAGCTCAGGGAAGGAGAACAAGGAGGAGAATAGTGAGAGAATCCTTCATGGTAGTAAATCCCAACCTCTTCAAAATGAAATTAGAAAGATGGATTCACAGGTTAGAATAACAATCATCATGACCCCCCTTGAGATTGCTAAAAACAAATCTATCTACAGTTATAATCTGGACAAATGGGTGCAGAGTGATTTGGTTGAGCTTAAGAACAGATGTATCAAATTGGAAAATAAGAACTCTATCATCGAGGAAACAATTGATAATTTCAGGAAGAAGTATTCTCACAATGCTAATGCCCGTGTGCTTGATTATAGTTCTGATATGGATGAAAAAATTAAAAAAGAAGTCGAGATAGCTATGATACCTATCCAGGAGAAGACAAGCAGGAATGAGGAAATGTTAAAACATTTTCTTAGCCTGGTTAATACATGTATGAAGTCTACTCTAGAGAACTTGAATACTCTGAGTAAAA
The DNA here is from genome assembly GCA_018584345.1 of Thuja plicata. NCBI lineage: Eukaryota > Viridiplantae > Streptophyta > Pinopsida > Cupressales > Cupressaceae > Thuja > Thuja plicata. The sequence goes on from MU224111.1 coordinate 368,712, forward strand.
TGTTGGAAGGAAACAAAGATACAATTGACCTCACTGAACCTACCAAGAAGATGGGACTTGGAACCCGTACTAGGTCAAAGAAGCATAAGGTTGATGATCAGGACATTCAGAGGCTGAAAGATAATGTTAAGACCATGCAGACTCAGCTGGAGGACTCCAAGAAATTCTTGAAGACTATGTCTTGACCTCAGTTCTAGTGGCTTTCTTTCACTATTTTCCTTCCAGCATTTTTTTCTTTTTGTAATGTAGGTGCCTATTGCTAAATTTGGGAGTTGTCCCTTTGTAGCCTGCTCCTCTCCTTGGGGAAGCTAGTTGTTCTTTGGGTCTTCATGCTTATCTCTCTTCTCTTTTGTTATAGGGTTTTGGAGCCCCTTCAAAACCTATTTTTAACATAATAAAAAACATAAACTTCAATCATTGATTTCTCAAGCTATGTACAAAAGAAAACAAGAACTACTCCTAACTATGCTATTTAGGAAACTCACCTTAAATCCAAGCTATGGTAATTGCAAGGTGCTTTGTGAAGAGCTTCTCCTTATCATCCTTCCTCCTTCTCAAATCTTACTCCTACAAATGAATCTGTCTCTAAAAGTAGAGAGTGGGTGTGTACCCAAAACTCCCTCTAAGTACTTCCTTAAATAGGCATTCTTCCTAAAATATCAGGAGTCATAAGTGGAGAGAAGACTATAATCCATATACTCTACCCACTTGCCTTCTTCATAAATGGACTTAAATGTTGTAAGGAAAGAAGGGATGGCTTAACCAAAGTCTTCCAACTCTCCAAATTCTCCACTTCCCAAAATGGTGACTTTAGGGGAGTCATAAATGAGTTTCAAGACTCTTAATGGGCTGAAAATGACCCCTAACCCCTAAGGTACCAAGTGGGGTAGTTAGTTTTGACCCTAGTTACTCCCTAGGATCCTAAATGACCCTCCTAAACTCTACCCAAGGTTAACTCTCGAAAATCCAACCCTCAAGACTCAATCTAATCTCTCTTGTCACAAAATCATCTCAATCTTATCTTCCTAAACCTTAGGGTAAGTATACGGACTATACTAGGTAACTCCTTGGTAAATTTAAGCCTATACTAGTCACATTTACTAGTCATGCCAACACACAAGGTGCACATGTGTCAAGTGACACAACAATTTTACATGAGCATGACTTATTACACATTTATTCAATTAAATAAATTACAATCATACACCACACTTTTACAATTAAAAATACAATACAACAAGGTTCATGTCTCTTTTTATAGATAGGACCTTAGCATCATGGTTTTCACATAGGTCCATTTCTGAATCCCTGATCAGTACCATGGTCAAATTTTCCTACACACTCATTGCACACATCAGTAGGTCAAATAAATAAACATTTAATCATATCAAGATACAATAATGTAAATTGAACATACTTTCACTCACATTTGCATCGATAATTCATCGAACTTTAAACAATATCTACATCTAATCTATATGCATAAAGATAACTCTTAATAAATCTGCATTACTGATTTTACCTAACATCCACTTACTAATCCAATATAGTAAACCATCAAAACTAAATTCTAAATAGAATTCTGCATCACTCACACAAAGTATCTAATAGATTTCCTAATTACATAATCGGGTGTTGTATACAACAAAAGGATTTAATAGATCCATAAAGAATTCATGCGTCCCAATAGTCCAACTATAACAACAAAAGAAAATTTGTATTGGCTGGAGAGCATATAAGTGAAAAGATAGTGCTAATCTATGTCAGGCTGGGGCAAGCCTCACATCCTCCCCCTCTAGGCATGAACATCCTCCTGGATTTCATCAAAGAGGTGGGGGAACTGTGACCTCATCTATACTGCATACTCATATCATCGAAACTTACATTAAGCATTTTGATCAATGTTGACTAGTTTATGCAATGCATATCTAATATTCATAACTATATGGACGTTAATTTATTTTGAGTATTTCTTAACTAATAAGTCACATTTAAGCAAAATATGATTTTAAGAATGATAATGGTATGTTCTTCGCAACCTACTCCCTTATACATTCTATCCATATTCCATATTGAACATGATAGAGAACATTACTTCACAACACATGACTAGCAAAATAAAACACACATCCTAGCCACTGAAAAAAATCATAAGAAAACTCAAATGAAAGTTCACAAATTCAAAGTCAAAACTCAAAAGCTATGAAAATCCAAAAGAAATAAATGTGAACAGGAACCCTAATAATAGATAAAAGAAAATTTGGTGACTAGATGATTACAACAAAACCAAAAGAATTCAAGCTATCCCTACAACACTTCCAAGATCATCAAAGATGAAAATCAAATTAAATCAAATCACATATACATAGTGACTAACACTTAGCCACAAGAAGGGAGTAGAAGCTACACGACACCTTGCGTCCATGATGCATTTAAAGAATATGACCAAACACTCAAAAAAAAATATATCTAAAGGGTTACATTTCTATGTAATAACACATTTTGTTTAATTCATCTTTCAATTTAAATCTAGCCTCAATCTTTGATATATATCTATTCATATCCTTAGTGTAAATGTCAATCATTAATTAAAAAATTTCTAAAGAGAATAACATTAACCATACACAAACACCTGTCTCTAGTTGTCTACTAGTGAGGTACATAGGTACAAGCTTTAGAACCTTGAACAAGTTTGAGTAGACATATGTTGGTTGCATTTGACTATACGTGTCCACTAGTTGGATAATAAGTGCTCGATCAAGAGTGTCCATCAAACACGTTTACTAGCATTAATAACTGAATTGCTAACATAATTACTTTGTTTAATCAACTATACACTCAAAATTATACCCCTTATTTTAATATCAATAAGCTCATATCTAGCTTTATTTAAATGTAAATATAAATGAACTTAAAACAATCAAGTTAATTCTAACAATTTGACTTTAATAATATTCTTTAGTTAAATACCTTTTTAATTTCCTTGCACAAAATCAAATATCCCAGAGATAAAATTACTAACCAAATAAATAAGCCTTTCAATTAAGCTATAATAGTCAACCTTTTTATTAAACTTACTAAAATTACTCAGTCCCATACAAGAACATATATCTCAGGGGTAACTATGTCGACTATGAAATATTCACTAAACATTGAAAGAGTGTTATATCGTATAATCAACCTATAACATTTTATTTGTTTAAAGACTATAATCATTTTAGGGTCGATCTAGGTTTATAGAAGTTTTTATATTGATTTAATTAAAAACAACATCGCTCAATAAACTCATTTAAAAATTTCTTGAAATCTACTAAAGAAATCAAGTTGTCATAATTTTATTCAATCACACTGAATATTAAGTTAACTTTAGAATGAATTAATATTTCAATCATTTTAAACCTTTAGATACCAATATATTTATTCCCCTAAATCATATTGTATACTCTAATTTGAATCAGTTTAAAATCAAATTGATAACCTCTATTTTAACATCAAATTCTCTAATTTGTTAACTTTAAAAGTTACCTTAGTTAACTATTGGATAATGTAACTAATCTAAAAGTTAATTAAATAATTCACAAATTATCAATTAACCAAACTCTAATTTTACAATAAGGACATCCAATTTTAATAATCCAATAAGTAGGTCCTTTAATTTAACAACATAACAATAAAAGAATAATAACAAACACTATCCTAATATAATTTAACATTTGTCTAATTAAATGTAATATAAGGAATTAAATACATTAATTTTCCTATTAACATATTAAATCTTAATCCACAATTACTAATTCATTTAAAATCTAAAATGAGTTAAGTAAAATATCCCCCAAAATTAATTACTGAATTTTTAACACAAATATCCTAGTTCAAAATTAAGCTCATTTAATGTTAAACATAAAAATTCTTCTAGAATTTCCAAGTTGAAAAATTCAACCATTTCAACTATAAGCACCTTTGCATTCTTTCAATTCAATTGAATAAGTTTTGGAATCCTTTGATTAATACCATTCTAAATTCATACTTAGAAACTTTCTAAAATTATTCACTCTTATATAAGAACATATATCTAAATTTAATCCATAATTAATTTTTAATATAAATATTAATTTAATAAATCTTCTAACAAATTTTAAATTTATATTTAGACCCTATTAAAACAATATTTTTAATAAAGGGAGCTTTCATAAAAAAAAATTCATATTAAAATCTCCTTCATTAATCTTACCAAATAGATCAGCAATTTATTTTATCTAACAACCCATTTCACTAATTAATCCATAATTAACCCTTTAAGATCACACTTATAGAAATTTTAAATATCGAAACCCATAAAATCACATATATATATAACCCCTAAAAAAAAAAAAATAATAATCTTAAAATATAAATACCTAATTCATTTAGAAATATATTTACTTAAAATCAATACGTTTCAACTGACATTAAGTAAATGCCTTCTATATATTATAATAATGTCCTATTAAAATAATTATTTAAAATTAGCAAATAAATCTCAATGGTCAATTTACCATTTAAACCTTTTAAGCCCTCAATGAAAACAAATCTAATTTCTTATTCTAAAATTTTAAATCCACTTTTATAATAATTAATCTCAAATATAAATTTCAAATCCTTCTAGACATTTATATTCCATAAGTCAATAATATCCACTATATATCCCAAAGTAATCTAGTTTGGGAACCATTTAAAATCTAATCCCCAAAAGAAATCAAATCAAATCTAAAAACATAAAAACTCTATAAATACTCTCTCTTAACACTTATGATCTTGGAGTAAACCTCTGGTTATTCCTTCTCTATGTTATATTTAATCCTCTGTAATTCTTATTTACGCATTATTGTTTATTTATTGATTATAATATACCTTATCTTCCCATAACATAACCTTAAGTGTTTGTGAGGGTTTACAAATATGAGCGAAGACTAGGTGGCGCTCATGGCATGGCAGAGGTCACAGTGTTGCTGGGCGAGATGGGTCGAGTGTTGTCAGAGAGGCGGCGTCACCGTATCAACCGACGGTGAA
>MU224111.1:381046-395253 GCA_018584345.1 Thuja plicata
TTTTAATAATCCAATAATTAGGTCCTTTAATTTAACAACATAACAATAAAAGAATAATAACAAACACTATCCTAATATAATTTAACATTTGTCTAATTAAATGTAATATAAGGAATTAAATACATTACTCCGCCTATTAACATATTAAATCTTAATCCACAATTACTAATTCATTTAAAATCCAAAATGAGTTAAGTAAAATATCCCCCAAAATTAATTACTGAATTTTTAACACAAATATCCTAGTTCAAAATTAAACTCATTCAATGTTAAACATAAAAATTCCTCTAGAATTTCCAAGTTGAAAAAGTCAACCATTTCAACTATAAGCACCTTTGCATTCTTTCAATTCAATTGAATAAGTTTTGGAATCCTTTGATTAATACCCTTCTAAATTCATACCTAGAAACTTTCTAAAATTATTCACTGCTATATAAGAACATATATCTAAATTTAAAAATATATATTTTTAATATAATTATTAATTTAATAAATCTACTAACAAATTTTAAATCTATATTTAGACCCTATTAAAATAATAATTTTAATAAAGGGAGCTTTCATAAAACAAAATTCGTATTGAAATCTCCTTCATTAATCTTACCAAATAGATCATCAATTTATTTTATCTAATAACCCATTTCACTAATTAATCTATAATTAACCCTTTAAGATCACACTTATAGAAATTTTAAATATCGAACCCCATAAAATCACACACACATATATATATAACCCCTAAAAAAAATAAAAAAAATAAATATTAAAATATAAATACCTAATTCATTTAGAAATATATTTACTTAAAATCAATACGCTTCAACTGACATTAAGTAAATGCCTTCTATATATTATAATAATATCCTATTAAAATAATTATTTAAAATTAGCAAATAAATTTGAATGGTCAATTTACCATTTAAACCTTTTAAGCCCTCAATGAAAACAAATCTAATTTCTTATTCTAAAATTTCAAATCCACTTTTATAATAATTAATTTCAAATATAAATTTCAAATCCTTCTAGACATTTATATTCCATAAGTCAATAATATCCACTATATATCCCAAAGTAATCTAATTTGGGATCCATTTAAAATCTAATCCCCAAAAGAAATCAAATCAAATCTAAAAACATAAAAACTCTATAAATACTCTCTCTTAACAGTTATGATCTTGGAGTAAACCTCTGGTTATTCCTTCTCTATGTTATAATTAATCCTCTGTAATTCTTATTTACGCATTATTGTTTATTTATTGATTATAATATACCTTATCTTCCCATAACATAGCCCTAAGTGTTTGTGAGGGTTTACAAATATGAGCGGAGACTAGGTGGCGCTCGTGGCATGGTAGAGGTCACGGTGTTGCTGGGCGAGATGGGTCGAGTGTTGTCACAGAGGTGGCGCCACCGTATCAACTAATGGTGAAATCCATTTTAATGAGCACAGGAGTGTTGTGCTGCAACAACAAGGGCGGAGTGGGGTTTTTTGGTGGTGGAGCGTGAAGGATGCAAGAGGTTCGAGCGGAGGTGGCTGCAAGTAGCGGTGGTGGCGGAATGATTGACCATAGATAAGGGAGGGGAGAGGCAAGTGATGGGGCCACCAACACCTGACAAGGATAAGAGCAGAAACCAGGGAGAAAAGATGGTAGGGTGTGGCAGAGGTTGCCACTACTCCCCCTTGTGGCTGGCCGACGCTCCACCAATCCAGACACAGCTGCCCAAGGTTGGGTGAGGCCGCCCTCCCCACACCTCTACTCTAATAAACAGAGGGGGTTTGGTGTTAGGGTCAGCCCGCCTCGACCCTCTTTCAAAACAAACAACATATTTTATTATTGCTATTTTTTTTTTGTCTAACATTTATATATCAATTCATATGATGTAATTAACCCATTTATATGTATATAGATAATAAAAGTCATTTTATAGATATAATGCTTTGATTTCTAATCTTATGTATATGCAATATTTACTAGTTTATAAATAATATATGTACATAAATATTCATCATTATATAAATTTATATATATATATAAAAAAAAAAAACACAATCCTATCAATATTAAATTTCCACATAACTTTTTACACTATCAATTGAAACAATCTACTAGTATAAAAAAGAAGTTGATTCTCTCTAATATATGTTTCTACATTTAATTTTGTTAAAAGGAGCATAAATTCACTATGTTCACAAGTTTTGAATGTAATCTCAAAATATTACTCTTTAAGGATATTTAAATACTAGCCAAACTTTATAGATTTATTAACTTGTGTAATAAATAAAATGATATTGATCCTACAAACAATCACTTAAAAGTAGTAGTATTTGTAGTACGTTAATTAATGCATATTCTTTAATGATTTAGAAAAAGTAAATTTTTCAACTAGATTTAGTATTTAAATAGGATATTGCACTTAATAATTTTCATCTATTAAATCCTTCAACCTAGGTGTATATGTTTTATTTGAGCAACCCTTTTATTTTTAATAGTAAGTAAAGAAAATATAAATTTAACTATATCAAAGGGAATTACTATCTTTTAAATTACACCGTTCTTTTAAAATCTCCTCAAAATGAAAATAATAGAAGGCTCATTATGTCAACATCCTCATTTTTTTTTAAACCATAATTTTTAATGATTGCTTGATATTGTTCTATATAAAGTTTTTAACTAACAAAATAGCTTACAGATAGTCATCCTAACAATAGAGATTAAAAAAAAATATAGGGAGAAAGTGAGGACATCTAAAAAGCCTCACACACAGACATAAGAGGTAATGTCCTAAATCTGCTTACTATTTCTTACGCACATAAACTAAGCATAGTGAACTCAAGGCCCTAAAGGGGAACCTAGAGCTCTGATACCAAGTGTCATGCCCCAAAATCTAGGCACTTAAACCTTAGTCTAAAGAACATAATTTTCCATTCAAACATGTTATATCAACTATGGAAGATGTAGTCTTTACTTTCCTTAATATGCGTTTGAAAATTTCACAAACTAAGTTAATTGAAAGTTTTAAAATATATTAACAACATCAAATAAAGTTATAGTCCTTAAGATTTCTTTTCCTCTATATTTAGTAAAACAACCATAAATTCATTCTTATAACAATCATTTCAAATAAAGATCCAAATACTTATTTTATTAATATAAATAAGCATACTCTGATTTCAGAAATACAAGAAGATTACAATTTCTAAAACCCTTTCAAATATTACAAGGGAGAAGCTTGAACAGAAAAACACTGAGGTAGAAATTGCAACCAAGGCACCAAAAATTTGGCTAAATTTTTAGAAGCTTTATCTGAACTTGCAAGAACATCAAGGTTGACCATGGAGGCTCACCTCCAAACCTAGGCCTTTGCAAGGCCACCCCTAAGGTAGGGGATCCAGAACTGAACCGGGATACATGCACACATAACAACCATGAAACTGAAAATAGGAACACAAGAAAATACCCATTATCCAAGGATATACATAGGTCTCCAAAAGACCTCAAAATAAAGGGGTGAAAGAGCACTACCACAAGAGAAGAAAGCCACTAATATAAAATATGTACACTAGGAATAGGCCACACATGGACTCATGAACAAATTTCTACCCTTCACCTCCATTCCCTACGGTGGCAACTGGAGTAAATTTACCTTTCTTTCACAAAACAAGTTATGGCTTCAAGCCTTCCAAATTTTCTTATGAATCCCAAATTCCATTGGGGATTCTTGGCATCATGGGCACCCATATACCCATGTACATTCGTCCACACATGGGAGACTCTGCACTACTTGGGTAGATCACTAACTTTCAGCCCATCAAGGTTACCCAACCCTCCCAAGGGTGAATAAGCCTTGATGAACCCCATATACAATCAATTACAAAATAAAATACAAGACTCAACACATAAACTCCATGAAAACCCATGAAGTTGAAAAGAATAACATAAACTTCAATCATGGATTTCTTAAGTTATGTACAAAAGAAAACAAGAACTACTTCTAACTATGCTAATTATGAAACTCACCTTAAATCCAATCTATGGTAAATGCAAGGTGGTTTGTGAAGAGATTCTCCTTATCATCCTCCCTCCTTCTCAAATCTTACTCCTACAAATGAATCTGTCTCTAAAAGTAGAGAGTGGGTGTGCACCCAAAACTCCCTCTAAGGCCTTCCTTAAATAGGCATTCTTCCTAAAATATCACGAGTCATAAATGGAGGGAAGACTATAATCCATCTACTCTCCCCACTTGCCTTCTTCATAAATGGCCTTAAATGTTGTAAGAAAAGAAGGGATGGCTTAACCAAAGTCTTCCAACTTTCCAAATTCGCCACTTCCCAAAATGGTGACTTTAGGAGAGTCATAAATGAGTTTCAAGACTCTTAATGGGCTGAAAATAACCCCTAACCCCTAAGGTACCAAGTGGGGTAGTTAGTTTTGACCCTAGTTACTCCATAGGATCCCAAATGACCCTCCTAAACTCTACCCAAGGTTAACTCTCGAAAATCCAACCCTCAAGACTCAATCTAATATCTCTTGACTCAAACTCATCTCAATCTTATCTTCCTAAACCTTAGGGTAAGTATAGGGACTATACTAGGTAACTCCTGGGTAAAGTTAATCCTATACTAGTCGCATTTACTAGCCATGCCAACACACAAGGTGCACATGTGTCAAGTGTCACAACAATTTTACATGAGCATGACTTATTACACATTTACTCAATTAAATAAATTACAATCATACACCACACTCTTACAAATAAAAATACAATACAATGAGGTCCATGTCTCTTTTTATAGACAGGACCTTAGCATCACAGTTTTCACATAGGCCCATTTCTGAATCCTCGATTAGTACCATGGTCAAATTTTTCTGCACACTCATTTCACACATCAGTAGGTCCAATAAATCAACATTTAAACATATCAAGACACAATAATATAAATTGAACATACTTTTACTGACATTTACATCGATAATTCATTGAACTTTAAACAATATTTGTATCTAATCTATATGCATAAAGATAACTCTTAATAAATCTGCATTACTGATATTATCTAACATCCACTTACTAATCCAATATACTAAACCATCAAAACTAAATCCTAAACATAATTATGTGTCACTCACACAAAGTATCTAATAGATTTCCTAATTACATAATTAGATGTTGTATACAACAAAAGGATTTAACAGATCCATAAAGAATTCATGCATCCCAATAGTCCAACTATAACAACAAAAGGAAATTTGTATTGATTGGAGAGCATATAAGTGAAAATATAGTGCTAATCTATGTCAGGCTGGGGTAGGCCTCACAGAGTTGAAGTTCTGCAAGGTCAAATACCATGTTCTTCTTTATAACTCTGTAGGCTAGGTCAACAACTTCACACGGAACACTGTTGGGTCGGCTAGAGCTGTATATTTTGTGAGAAATTACATGGATGCCAAAATTTAATTGATATTATTTGTAATCTCTACTAGTTTATCCAACCGTAGTTGCATGTTATGAACATGACTGAGAACATACCTAACCCACTTCAGCTGGAATTTCTTTGGCTTATGCATGATATGTGTTAAACCCTTGGTCTCAATGTGTTTGTGCTCGGGCTTCAAGTTCCCATCCTCACATAATGCATCAAATGCTTGGTTCATTTCCACAACTCCAAGTTCCTGTAGCTTACAGTGATAAAAACTATGAATTTCAATTACCAGTAGTACCCTCAAAGGAATCAAAGAGTGAGCTCCCATTAGGTCTACTTCTTCAGCAATTGTAGGATACAATTTGAACATAGGAGGATCACAAACTGTATTCCTCACCAACATCTCCGAGCCCTATTTTTCCTTGCGACTGGAAGTGGATGCCATATTTTGTTTAGACAAATTTCTCAAACTTTTCTCTGTGGTACAAGCTTGCTCTGTATCACCAAGTGCTCTGAGTGCTCTATGAATTTAACACTTTGTGCATAATGACCTTCTTAACTCTTCATTTATAAGAGTTTTAATCCATTAGGATAAAACATTAAATGCTCCGTACAGATTAGTTGGCGTAGCTTGGGCGTAACTAAGATTTACTTGGAAGCTCGGGTGTAGCTATTCTTCATAATTACCAATATGGCCCGACTCAGCTTGGGTAAGCCAGAGTGGCTCGGGTGTAACTTGTAATCTGACTCAGGTAGTACTTATGATATGTCCTATATGCTTCAATATCCAAATTTGGACTGTTATCTCATATAGAACTGCTGTATTACATCTTGAATTGCACAGTTCCAGTCATCTCCTTGAATTTATTCTATAATGGTAGATCCACCCAATTCGGTGTTCTAGGTGTCAATAGATCCTTCATTGTTTTGGTCTAAATTTTTAGCAGACTTTCTTACCCATTTCTTTTTCATTTGTATTCTGATTTCTGAGATTTTATCTTTCCCAATTGTTCAGGAGGATTCCATTTCTTTGTTTTGCACTCAGAGGATTTGTGACCTTGTTTGTTACACTTGTAGAATTTCCCTTCAAACTTGGTTTTCTCTTTGCATTCACTTTCTTTATGTCCATGTTTGTTGCAACTGTAACATTTTCCATTGAATCTTGACTTTCCATTGCTCCAACATTTATTTGATGTGTGTCCTAACTTGCCATAATGATTTCATGAAGGCTTGTTGTTGCTCTTTGCTCATTGTTGAGAGGTTTCACCTTGTTTAGTATAACCTGATCTAGTCTGACCATTATGTCCAAATTCTATTGTTTGATCTATGCTTGCTTTTGAAATAATCACATTCTCATTTTCTTGTTTTTTAGTATTGAGTTCAGTCTGCATTTTGTCATTTTCTGTCCTCAAATTGATAACTTCTTGTTTTGCATTATTGCTCGTTGATTTACCAAATCAGTTTGCTGAATAGACAAGTGATGGATTTCATTGTCTTTTTTCTTCTAGCCTTGTACTCAGCAATCTTTTCTCTTATTGTGTTGTACTCTTGTCATATTCTACTTTGTACTTCTGTTCTATGACTTCACATATCCTGATTGAATGGATTTCTTGTTCTCTTTTAATTTTTCTTATTTCTTCATGTAAATTGAGATTTTTTGCAAGTAGGTCTTCAATGGATGCATTAGCTTCTTCTGAGCTTCTTTCTTTGCATATTTCTTCAATACTTTCTCCTCTATAGTTCTTGTCATTCATTTGTACTGCTAGTTCTTTTCTTCATTTCAGAGAGAGAGAGAGAGAGAGAGAGCTATTCCTTTAGTTTCTTAACCCGATCCATGGCTACATTAAGATCTATCTTCTCATTCTCAATGGATTTCTCCAGTCTATAGGTTTCCATCCTTTCTGATCTTTTCTCAAGCTGTCAAAATTCTGATAAGAGAACCACCACTCTGATACCAATTATTGGAAATATATAGTATGCCCAGTGACTGAGACAGGGGGGGTGAATTAGGAACCAATAAAACTTAATTCACAATTAACTTGAATGATAACATGCATAGCACTGAAAGTAAAGAACACATAACATAGTATTTGGTTACCCAAAAACCTTCCAAAGAAAGTAAAACTGGGGTGGGGATGATACCCACAAGATTTAGTACTACAGTAATAAATTTAGCCAGTTAAAGCATACAATGACCACTTCTGATGGTCTGCCCTATTAGGAGCATATAAAGGACTTTTTAGGTCCACCTTGTTAAAGGAATTATTACAATACAAAATGTAGTGCAACTATGTTAAGAGATTTAGAGAAAGGATTGTTAGGTCCACCTTGTTAAAGGATTTTACTGATCCACCTGTGAGAATGAATCAATTGTTGATCTGTTATGTGCAACTGTAATTGCTGATAATGATCCTTTGAATATAACTGATCACCTGATAGTGACAGAGGAGTCTCTGCTGTCCAAAATACTTTTGTACTAAGTTAATCTATTTTTCGCATGTCTTCTGCATATATATTCATCTTACAAAACTTGCTTTATTTACACACTTGATTTAAACAAGTTATCTTACATATATATCATATGCAAATATACAACACTAAAAGTTGGCTTCTAATTACAAAATGATATATAACAATATATACTATGTCAGCCCCATAACTGTCACTCGGGTCATACTGTCACTCAGGTCATACTGTCACTCGGGTGATACTGTCACTTGGGTCATACTGTCACTCGGTTGATATTGTCACTCGGGTTGACTCAGAATGCCTTAAGTGTTTTGACACTAATTGACAATATGTCTTTCCATAAGGTTTACACAAATATCCCTCTAGGGTGTAGTCCATAGACAATTTCAAAGGGACTCTTTCCAGTAGTTCTGTTTATAGTATCATTATATGCATATTATGCTTATCCTAAGAGTTGGTCCCAAGCTTGACCATACTCCTTAGTTAGACACCTCAATAGGTTCCCTAGGCTTGTATTTACCACCTCAGTTTTACCATATGTTTGAGGGTGATATGCAGACCCAAAGGATAGTTTGGTTCCCAATTTTTTCCACAATGTCTTCCATAAGTGAATCAAGAATTTTGTGTTTCTATATGAGACTATTCTTAAGGGTAACCCATGGATTCTCACTTCCTTGAAGAATAGGTGTGCAATGTGATAAGCATCATAAACTATCTTGCATGGGACAAAATGTTCCATCTTACTGAATCTGTCCACTATGACATAGATACTGTGAAATCCTTTTTTAGTCTTTGGCAATCCCACAACAAAATCCATGCTCAAGAATTCCCAAGGTCTACTTGGAATGGGGAGTGGTTGATAAAGGCCTACATTGGAGGATGTTCCCTTGGCTTTCTGACACACTACACAAAACTTCACATACTTTTTGATATCCAAATTCATTCTAGGCCAAAAATAGAACCTCTGCACTAACTCTTGGGTCTTATTGACTCTAAAGTGACCACTAAGTGCCCCATTATGTTTCTCTCAAATTAGATTTCCCCTAATTGATCCTCTAGGGACACATAAATATCTCCCTTTAAACAATAAATCAATTTGCATTGTTGTATCATCTTAAAATGGAAGAACTTCCATGATAAGAACATCTATCCCTCCTTAGGGGGTGTTTTTGATGATCATCATATTGTCCCCTCGATTCTGCATCTTCTCCTACTTCTGTGCCTATTTAGGACCCTACTTGGGCCTCTCCGGACACCATCCATCCCATCTGGCACATTTCCCATGGGTTCTGACTCCCTGAGTCAAGGTTGACCTTGACCTTGACCTAGGTCAAGGTCAACCTTGACTTTGACCCAGGTCCCCCTTTCCAGTTTGAAAATTTGTCGACTGCCAGAGGTCATTAAAAGTTCATTTCCTACTTTTGGGTTAGATGTTTCCAAAGAGAAGAGTCTTAAATTATATTTAGTATAGGTCCTCTTCTAGGGATATAGTTCTAATTGAAATTTAATTCTCCTATGTAGGCCTCTGTAGAAGATTGTGCCCTAGATTCATATATAAGGAAGCTTTCTCCTCTCATTTTCTCTAACCAGGAGGGCAAGCTAAGTAAAAATCAGGCATAACCACAAGAGAACAACCATCATCAAGTAAAAATTTCAATCATCCATTGTTCTATATTTTTTTCAATTTTCAAAGTGTTTAATTTTTCCTCTCAAGCATTCAAGTTCTCCATTGAAGATCAAGGATTCAAGCTTTCTAGCCTTTGAAGGGATTTGGTTCAAGTATTCAAGATTCATCATTCAAACCCTAGATCTATCCATCATGGTGGTGTGATCTCCCTTCAAGATCCTTTGTGCATCCTCAAGATTCAATCATTCTCTCTTCAAGGTGGATTGCAAGCATACAATCATGGAGGTTTATGGTTTCTCATATTGAGTCCAAGCTTTCATGTTTACATACTTTTTTACATTTGAAATACAATTGCATATCTATTGAATATCATAGCTTCATTATTAGATCTACTTCTACTACTTGCTAGCATTCTTTATTTCAATTATCGATTTCAAGGTTAATTCCTAAATTGGGGTTTGACTAAGGCAAACCCCTCCCCCCAACAAACAAACCATTTTTCTTGAAGGGATAAGTTTGGAATAGCAAGTTGGAGTGCAGATTCAGATACCCTTTTCGGAAAACTATCGAGATCCAGAAATAGATTTTTTGTTAGAGATTTTTAGGTCAGAACCGGAGGTTAATTCTACCCTAGGTCAGAATCAAAAATTCTGGGTCAATGGTGACATTGACTTGAGGGTCAAAATTAGAACTGAGCCAGATTGGAAAAAGATTTCTGGGTTTTGACCATCTTTGCGTTTCTATTCCATATTTTACAGAAACTAAGTGTAGACCCCTGAAAAAAAAATTCTTTAGATCTGTAGCATTTTGAGGTTAGTACTTTTCTATAATTCATTTCAATTAAAGTTTTTAATCTTCCCAAATCTAATTCACATATTATTTTCTATAAAATGGAATGTAAAGTCTTCCTCTTTACTCTTATTTCCAATTGATTGATTCATTTATGCATTGATCCTTCCTTTGAGGTTAATCAATTTGGATCCTTCCTTTGTGTACTTAAGGTTAAAAGGGACATCTTATCTTCCCCACACATTTCCTATCTTACATACACATTCAATTTCTTACCTTACATTGTATATTCATAAAATTCACCATGGAAATGATTTTTATGCTCTTTAAATACCTTGTACATCTCTGCAATGTCTTTATCCTCTGCATACAAATCCTTGAAACTCTCAATGCCCATACTTTGTAGTTGTACTTCTTGTACTGTCAGAAGTCTCATACTAAGTGCATCAGCCACTTTGTTCTATAATCATTTCTGATGCTTGATGTTGAAGGTATAAGCCTGCAAGTACTCCACCCATTTCATGTGTTTGTGATTGAGCTTGTCTTGGGAGTTCAAAAAGCTAAGTGCTTGGTTGTTTGAATACACAAAAAATTCCTTGGGAAGCAGATAGTGCCTTGATTTCGTTAGTGCTTGGACTAGATCATAAATCTCTAAGTCATAGGAATAATACTTCCTCTTTGCATCAATGATATTATCACTGTTAAAAGCCACTGGTCTCCCTTCTTGGCTTAAAACTGCCCCAATAGCAACATTGCTAGCATCACACTCAACTATGAAATTTTTTTCAAAGCTTGGTAATGTTAGGATGGGTTGAGTGGAAATATTATTCTTCAACCTCTCAAATACTTGGTTAGCTTTCTCATTCCATACAAACTTAGTTTTCATCCCACCTTTGATGGTTTCTAGCATAGGAGCACAAATAACACTAAACTTCTTAATGAATTTCCAATAATATTGTGCTGATCCATGAAAACTTCTCACCTTTGTTGCAGTTTTGGGGGTAGGACAATTGATGATGGCTTCTACCTTACCTGGATCCATCTTAAGGTTCCCATGAGACAACACAAAACCAAGATACACTAGCTCATGCTTTAGAAATTCACACTTGTCCAAATTGATCATTAGATTTTCTTCAGGCAGTCTCTTAAAAACAATTTACAAATGCCTTAAGTGGTTTTCTTTAGTCCTACTAATGATTAGGATATCATCCAAATAATCTAAAACAAACTTACCAATGTATTCCTTGAGTACTTCGTTCATAAGCCTCATGAATGTCTTTCTTTCAATGAATCGATCTCAACTTGTGATACACTGTATCCAACACCAGTAGTGTCACCTTTTAGCTTTTGTGCATAGAGCTAAGATTGAAATAAATCAGAACTTGTGTGGAGTTTATCAATCTTATCCTTTGCTTTCATTAATTTAGATTCCATCTTTTTCTTTATGTTTTCCAATTCCAAGACTTTCATTTTTTCTTGCCAAAGTTCATCTTCTAATTGTTTGCTTTCTTTGATATTTTCTTCAATAGAAATTTTACTGTCTGTTAGTTGTTCATCCAGATTTTCAATTTTATCTTTCAGATACATGTTCTCTTCATTCAGATTTTTGACCATTTTCCCTGAATCACTTGTAGAAAAATCTTTCAAATCTTTTCTCAATTTCTTGATAAGCATTTGTGAGCCATCAACTTTCAGTCTAAGTTCTTCATTTTATTTTTCAGATCTGTCAAGATCTTCAAGAGCTACTTCAAGATTGTTTTTCAAATGTTTTGCTTCTATTGAGTCCATGATCTCCTCAAGTGGTTAAACTTTCTTTCAGAGGACCAAAGATCTGATACCAATTGTTAGAAACACTAAGAGGGGGGGGGCGTTTGAATCAGTGTTTGTCAATTAATTATATTTCAGCACTTTAAACATAAATCAAACATACATTCAATGAAGCTTAATACAAGAACTCATAACACATGATATGATTATGGGGAAACCTTGATCAGAGGAAAACCCCGGTGGGAATTAGTACCCACAAATGTTGCACTAGTATAATGAACCTATTAAAGTTTCTTTGCCCTATTAGGAGTAGTCTTTATAATCCAAGTACAATGACCCTGTTAGGATTCTATTATAAAACTATGTTAAAGGTGTATGGCTCATGGCCTGAGCTCACTACCCAATAAGATGAAGGATACAACCTTTTGATAGTTGATATACACTATATCAAAAATGAACTATTGTGATGAAACTGTTGTCTGATCAGTTTCAATTATGTGTTGATGCTCTTACTCCCTTAAAGAGATTTATCTCATACTGACTTCACTATACTTCTCTTCTATGTATTTCTCATGCATATTCTTTGACACTTGTAATATACATTTACATTACATATTTATATGTTCATGTCTGAATAGACGCGACCCAAAACAAGACTATAGTCAGCCCTAAAAACATAATACACAACGCTTCCAAACAAATTGGCTTAAGCGTGTTTACAACAAGACTAAAGAAATTATTACAAACATATAATCAAAGATGCTTGGCCTTTACACAACAAAACAATTCATGCTGATCCAAAAACCTAATTCGGCTCCATCCTTTATTTTCTGAACTGTAGTAGTACTATTTTTCCTTTAGCTTATCTATACTATCATTTCATACCATGCGTGTTTGGACTTAGTATGTACACATGTCATAGAACATATATATAATCATGCATATTCTGATTCGATCTCTTGCACATGCACTGATGTGTTGATCATTGTATATCTCTCTTGCCCTATTTTCCATACTTAGTCATTTTGTTTTTCTTGATAGTAACTTAATATGAATTTGTTGCCATAATGACAACACAAAATAAGTCATATATCCTCTAGGAGTCAACTTTCCAACAATTGGTATCAGATCCATTAATGACAACAAAGGAATGTGGCCAAGTTACTCAAAATGACTTAACACAAAAAACTATACATATATTACTCCCCATATATACACATACATATATTACTCCCCCTTTGACATTAATGACAAAGGTGTATAGAACTATAAGTCTCTAGATACTTACTCCAAGTATACATTTGGATACACAATCTGAAGAGACTGGATCTCTTTCTGCCAGAATACCTTCATTGCATCAACTGTTTAGAGATGGGCGCATAGGGCATATGTTAAATTCTCCATCTTTATCAGATCCATGTAGGGACCTTGATCATATGAGATAATGGTGGCATCAATCTATTTGATGTTAACTTCCAAAAATTCTATAGAGGGCACTAGAGAATTCCTTAGTTGGGTCTACCTGATTCTTATCTTATTGATCTCAAATTTTTCTTTTTCAATTTTTTCCAACTGTCCTTGATAGACATTGTTATAGATGTTCATGTCTTGGGTGGATGTCTCAACTGATTTTATAATACTGTCCACCATGATCTCTGCCTCTTCTATCTTTTTGATATGTTCAGAGGTGAATTTCACTTTGTCCATGTAGTTTTCTATAACCTTCTTACCTTTAGCCGCCAACTCTTTCAATATAGATTGCCCAATCTTTAAAGATTTTAAGTCTAAGGTAAAATTCTTTACCAATTCATTCAAGCTCTCCTTTTTATACTCATCTTCTATAATTCTAGTAGCAGAGTCTACTAGGTCTGTAAACTGTGCTTTGAAGCTTGTTAGAATGCTGTTGACATATTCAACTGATTGAATTTTGGCTACTTTCTTGTCTACAGGCACTAGATCATTCAAGATGTTTATTGATTCCAAGAAGAGAGGGTTCCTCATAACTTGTTTCTCTTTGGATTTTTCCATAGCTAGAACACTGATCTTCATTAAGTCTTTTTCTCCCCATGCATCTAGACTTGTTGAGTCAGGAGTTAACCTTGAAAACAATGAAGTAGATGGTAAAGTGGATGG
>MU224111.1:396184-407439 GCA_018584345.1 Thuja plicata
TAGACTTATTTCTTGGTATAGAAGGTGGAGATGAGTCTAGGTCAATGGTGGTAGAGGGCGCAGAGGTGCTCTCTACTTTCTTCTTCTTCTGGATGTCATCGGTCTTCTCAAGGTCTTTTGCAATCTTAGCTTCCTTGGCTTTATCTAAGTCTTCTTGAGTGACTCCATGAACTCTTAGGATGCTAGATGTAATTTTTGATGCCTTCCTTTTGTTATCAGCACTATATAATACAAAATCAACTTTATTAGTCTTCTCTCTATAAGTGCCCCACCTGGGCTCATTAGGATCTTCGGGCGCAGACAAGAGAACTTGTGCATATCCTTCTAACACATGTTCCTCCACTTCATAACCAAGTGGGTGAATCCATTTGGTTCTAGGTTCAACTGCCTCCATACAAGTGTATTCTATTTCTACAATGAAACATATGGTCTCCTTATATTTATCAACTATCTTCTTAGATAATCTGAACCTTTTCTGCATCTTGATCCTGAATGTTTTAATATCCATGTCCATGGCATCTTTCACACTACTCTTTGATGTGGCTTTAAGTGAAATATGAGACATTTTAGGTTTGCTTCTATCTAGGTAAAGATTTGCAACCTTACCAACAATGTGGAAGTACAAGTAGATGATCAAAGACCCAAACCTGAATGTCTTGTTCTTGTCATGCTTGATAACTCGAATGTTGTCAATCAATTGAGTGTGCAATATCTCACATAGATTGTACTGAGTGTTATCCTTCACCATCCTTATAGCTACTAGAACTATGGCTACTGACACACTATTTAGTCTACTTGCATGCTGGAACTTGTAACCAAGTATAATAGTTAGAAGCTTTATGTCATCTTCCTTGATAGGAGAAACTGTCATACCGCGCTTGTTACTTCTAGATAAACAAACTTGTTCAAATTTCTTCTTGACATCCTTGCTAGTAGGAAGAACTAGTCTAGTCTTAGGAAGTCTAGTTAATTCATGGATTAGGTTAGAAGTGATGCAGACAGGAACCTCACCAATCTAGAAAGGGTCATTATGTATTCTACTCAGTAATATCTTTACCCATTCCGGCTCATAAAATTTGTGCACATTGGAGTACTCAAATATAGGGTTATCAGTCAGATGTGCAAATTCATCCTTGAATGAGTAGTCTGGTTTCATCATGGATCCCATGAGAGTAGCTATGTTGTTGTCTCCTATTGTTTCCTTCTTGCAGTATATGTATGCGCAAATATCTTACACGTGCACGACTCCGAGTGGATTTTTAGAGAATGCTCCTTCAACATCATCTAGAATGGACTTGAATGGATGCTTCTTAACGACAAATCTCTTCCTCTCAGTAGTGTAAAAAATAACTAGGGTTGCCATACTTACTTGGAACTTGATTAATTAGGGTTTCACGATAATACCAAATGGCGCGACTACTAGGGTTCTGTTCCAACTTCTTATATGTTTACTTAACCACCAAATCTATTTTTCTTCTATGCTTTGATGCTCAGTGCTCCTATGCTCTCCAAATTTTGTGATATCGAGTGCAAATGTGAAGAAGATTGAACATTTACATCTTTTTATAAAAGTTATTGCATTTAATGTTTGCAACCATATGCAGTTTTCATAGAGAGTTTCAAACTTTGTTTTAGAATGTATTATAGACAATGCATGTATACATACTGCTATATCATGTGATCATAAGCATGGATCCATAGGTGCATACTCAGAGGTGAGTATACCAGCCGTGTAGGGGTTCCGAGCTAGAATAGCTCCCCCTAAGACCAAGAAGGTCTATTCAACCAGAAGTAGAGGATGCGTCCACTGTGGATGCATCAACTAATTTTTTCTCTGCATTTTCCTTCTTCACTTCAACCCAAATTTTGCTTGAATCTTCTTTTGTTTGAACAAACTTGACTTCTCCTGCTTCTTCAAATAGTGATTTCTTAGGATCCTCTTGTTTTTGAGTTTTGGATCTACAGAACCTTGAGATGTGTCCAGCCTTTCCACATGTGTGACAAATTATAGGAGGTATAATGTTTTTGTTCATCATGCTGCATTGCTTTTCTGTGTGTCCATTGTAATTACATATCTGACATGTAATGTTCTACAAATTTATTTGAGGCTGATTTCTTTGATTGTTTTGATTCATTTTTCTCTGATTCTGCTGTGACTAATTTCTTTGATTTGTTCTGCAATGTATAGCCCCGTGACCAAAATTATTACAGGAGTAAAAATAACCATTGAAAGGTCTTACCTCTTTGCAATCTCTTTCCAAATGCCCATATTTATTACATGCATCAAAATTTATATTAACTTGCTTGATTTCTCCTTTGGGTGGATCTATTTTAGTTTCTGTTACATTTTCAACTTTGTTTGCTTCTAAAGATGCTTCATGAGCTTTCTTTCTTTCTTCCAATGAATCAATTTCAACTTGTGCTACACTATATCCAACACCAGTAGTGTCACCTTTTAGCTTTTGTGCATAGATCCGAGATTGAAGTAAATAACTACTTTTATGGAGTTTATCAATCTTATCCTTTGCTTCTGTTAATTCAGATTCTATCTTTTTCTTCATGTTTTCCAATTCCAAGACATTCATGTTTGCTTGCAAAAGTTCATCTTCTAATTGTTTGCTTTCTTTGATATTTTCTTCAATAGAAATTTTACTGTCTGTTAGTTGTTCATCATGATTTTCAATTTTATCTTTCAGAGACATGTTCTCTTCATTCATCTTTTTTACCATTTTCCCTAAATCACTTGTAGAACAATATTTCAAATCTTTTTCTCAATTTCTTGATAAGCATTTGTGAGCCATCAACTTTCAGTCTAAGTTCTCCATTTTCTTCTTCAGATCTGTCAAGATCTTCAAGAGCTGCTTCAAGATTTGTTTTCAAATGTTTTTCTTCTGCTAAGTCCATGATCTCCTCAAGTGGTTAAACTTTCTTTCAGAGGACCAAAGCTCTAATACCAATTGTTAGAAACACTGAGAGGGGGGGTCAATCAGTGTTTGTCAATTAATTATATTTCAGAACTTTAAACATAAATCAAACATACATTCAATGACGCTTAATACAAGAACTCATAACACATGATATGATTACGGGGAAACTTTGATCAGAGGAAAACCTTGGTGGGAATTAGTACCCACAAATGTTGCACTAGTATAATGAACCTGTTAAAGTTCCTTTGCCCTGTTAGGATCAGTCTTTACAATCCAAGTACAATGACCCTATTAGGAGTCTATTATAAAACCCTGTTAAAGGTGTATGGCTCACTACCTAAGTTCACTGCCCAATAAGATGAAGGCTACAACCTTTTGATATTTGATATACACTATATCAAAAATGAACTGCTATGATGACACTATTGTCTGATCAGTTCCATTTATGCGCTGATGCTCTTACTCTCTTAAAGAGATTTATCTCATACTGACTTCACTATACTACTCTTCTATGTATTTCTCATTCATATTCTTTGACACTTGTAATATACATTTACATTAAATATTTATATGTCCATGTCTGAATAGACGCAATCCAAAACAAGACTATAGTCGGCCCTATAATACACAACACTTCTAAACAAATTGTCTTAAGCATGTTTACAACAAGACTAAATACATTAATACAAACATATAATCAAAGGAACTTGGCCTTTACACAACAAAACAATTCATGCTAATCCAAAAACCTAAGTCGGCTCCATGCTCTATTTTCTGAACTGTAGTAGTACTGTTCTTCCTCTAGCTTATCCGTACCATCATTTCATACCATGCATGTTTGGACTTAGTATGTACACATGTCATAGAACATATATCTAAGTGTGCATATTCTGATTTTATCTCTCACACGTGCATTGATGTGCTAATCGTTGTATATCTCTGTCTGCCCTATTTTCCATACTTAGTCATTTTGTCTTTCTTGACAGTAACTTAATATGACTTTGTTGCCATAATGACAACAAAAAATAAGTCATATATCCTTTGGGAGTCAACTTTCCAACAATCCACTCCTTTGACCTCTTCCATATCTTCCTCTACCTCTACCTCTTGTATTTCTTAAGTCTTGTTTCTTTCTCAATTTCTCTTCCACCTTTACTGCTAGTTGGTGGCATCTCTGAGCAGTGGTAGGAGTAAGTAAACTCAATTCATCTTGGATAGTCCATTTTAGACCATTCAGGTGTCTAGATACCTTAACACTTTCCTCTTCTGCAATTATTTATCTCATGCATAACCTTTGAAACTCTTCAGTGTAAGAGTTAACATCCAAGTCTTTTTGTCTAAGACTTTGTCTCCTTTTATATAACTAAATTTCATAGTCTTTAGGTACATAGGCTTCTCTGATTTTGGCTACCATAGATTTCCAAGGGGTTATGGGTTTCTTTCCTTCTTTCTCCCTGTTATCTTGGATAAATTTCCACCAAGTGAATGCAGACCCTCTAAGTCTAGCCTTTGCCACTTTTACCTTTGTGAGCATCAGTTATGCCATCACATTCAAAGTGATTGTCAAGTCCTTCAATCCAATCAAGGACTACCTCTGGTTCCATCTTTCCACTAAAGATTGAAACTCCTTCCAATGCATTTCCACTCAAGGCTTTTATTTATTTAAAGAAGGGTGCTTCAATAAGGACAGGGTCGGCTTCAGGGACTTCATCATCTAACACTATCTCTTTACTCTTTCCTTCAACTTTATCTTTGACTTCCTCAGTCTTTTCTTCCACTTGGTCCACTTTGTGTTCCAATTGTGCCAATCTCTCTCTGAGCAATCTATTCTCTTCTTCTTGTTCATCCACTTTCTTTGTAAGCTCTGCATTTGTCACCATTGTAGACTCTCCTACTGATTCTTCTGGTTGAAACATTAACCACAAGCCAAATCTTATTAGCTCTGATAGCTACTCTCAAGGTGTGCTTGCACAAGCCTAATTAGGACTCTTACTATTCCTAGCCTTCACAAGATCCTACCCTCTCTTATAGGATATTTCAATCCTTGATCAACTAGCATAAGACTTCTCCAACACCACTATATGATTTTGTCACTTATGTGCTTCACCTTGGGGTATCTACCAACAAAGTTCACTTCAAGCCCTTACTCCTTCTTGGAAGACTCCAAGTGCATTTCAACTCCATTAACTCACAAGTGTATGCATGGGGTGTAATCCATGATTTGGAAGCTTATTTAACTCCATATGATCCAAATTGGATAGGGCATCAAGAATTTCCCAAATGATCTCAAGACAAACAATTAATTTGGTCTTTTAGGCCTAATAGGTCAATTAGCCA
Organism: Thuja plicata; assembly: GCA_018584345.1. NCBI lineage: Eukaryota > Viridiplantae > Streptophyta > Pinopsida > Cupressales > Cupressaceae > Thuja > Thuja plicata. Next base: position 401,449 of record MU224111.1, read on the forward strand.
TAATCAATGAGTTTTTCACACTTATTTCACAATTTTCCCAAATAACCCCAAAAGAAAAGTGGACATTCAGACACCCTTTTCCAAGAAATTAAATATTTTGGTGGTCTTAGGGTTCTAGGGTCTCTGTATAGTGGGTTCCTAGAATTAAGGGCTAATAGGGCCAATTTTGGAAATTTTGGTGCAGTCTGATGATTTCTACTTAGAAATGTATCTTACTGGATTGGTCAATGCCTACTATTTCTAGGAGGTATATGTAGGACCTCTATTATTTCTAAACCATGCTTGGTTCCATTCTCCCATTTGTTCCCCTGCAATCAAACACCATTAAATCTCTGGCAAACACCTAACCGCGTGTATAGGACTCGCCTAGGGCTTGCCTTGAAAAATATCTACCTTTCTCTTCTGGACTCCTACACTTATATTTACTCTATATAAAGGCTACCCTACCATATTCACCTATACCATGATGAAATGCATGATTGGATTCTATGGGGGAGCCATTTTTTTCAAATTTGCCCTGTCAACAACAGTAACTATGCAACTTAAAAAATGATTTAAAAGACTAAAAAAATGAACTCTCAGAAACTTGAAAAAAAAAAACATTCTTAAAAATACCTATAATACACTAATGTAACACTAGATCATACTATTCAATCCATCTATCAACACTCATACACAAAAGTAGTCGACTGTGAGCAAAAACTAGTAAACAAAGGTTTCTTAATAATTCAAAATCTCACATTACATCATCACCCCTCATGAAATGGGATCCTTCATGTCTAAATATGATTTTCCCATGATTATAGATAGTTACACAACTACCCATCATCCCACATCGAAATGAATCCAATATTGCAAATGTTGTCATGCAACTTTTAAAAGTTGCAAATGTTGCCATGACAACAATTTGACAACTTTTGCATTTTTGCCTAAACATATCCTAATGACCTCTAATCAAAATGAAATGATGTAAAAAAATCCTAGATTCCTTTTTAGGCATATTTACAACCTTTCCTAAGCCTTTAAGGTTTTTGGACCCTATTTCCCACTTTTACGCTTAATCTAGCAGTAAATACTAACAAACATAAAACCATTAGGTTGGATTGATCCTAGTTAAATCCACCTAGGTACAAACTTGCAAGACCTTATAAGGCCTAAAATAAACTCTACTGACTTGGCTAAGGCCAGTACAAGCCACAAGAAAATTTGAACTAGGGATTAGCCTAGGTGCTCCTACTCCAGTTACTCATGGATGCCTATCATCTTTTACTAGGAAGACCATGGCAGTATGATAGGCAATAAATTTATGTTGGGGCAAAGAATTCTTATGAATTTCAAAAGGATGGGGCTACCTTTAGAATCCAGTCCATAATAGATGAGGAAGAGGTTAAACCTATTGGCCCTAAGGTCTTATTAGTTGGGGGGAAAGAGTTTTTAAACACCCTCATGAAGGTAATGGGATAGGATTTTCTTTGGTATTGAAGCCTAAGGAAGATAATGTAAGAAGAAAGGTGGAAATCCTAGAAGAGGTGCAAGTTTTGTTGGATCAATTTAGGGACATAGTACAAGTGATGAGACACCTACTACTTTTCCACCACATAGACCTATAAGCCATCAGATAGACTTTATACCAGGAGATTCTTTACCTAATAAGTCTACTTATAAAATGCCACCTCAACAAAATGAAGAGGTGGCTAGACAGGTGCAAAAATTACAGGACAGTGGGTTGATTAGAAAAAGTATCAATCCATGTGTAGTCCCTATAGTGTTAGCACCTAAGATGGGAGGATCATGGAGATTTTTCACTGATTCTAGAGCAATAAATAGAATCACTATTAGGTACAGGTTTCCTATACCAAGAAATGAAGATCTTATGGAATGTCTAGAAGGTGCAAGGTACTTCACCAAAATTGACCTCAAAAATGGCTATCACCAAATTAGAATCAAGGACGGAGATGAGTGGAAGACATCTTTCAAAACTACAAAGGGATTATATGAGTGGTTGATTGTGCCTTTTAGGCTAACCAATGCCCCTAGTACCTTTATGGGGTTAATTAATGAGGTCTTGAAGGAATTCATGGGTAAGTTTGTAACAATCTTGGAAATCACATCTACTTTTGACACTCTAGATTGTGAGATCAAAAAAACATCTAATCAAACATCATACCAACCAAATCATCAATCAAAATCAACTAACTTGATCAACCAAGCAAGATAATTTATTCAAAAGAGGATGAATGCAAACATTTAAGTGGTACATGCAAAATTCTACATATGCGGACTTTTAGAGGGTAAATGTGGCAGTTTATAAGTCATATGCGAAGAAATACCAAATATGAAACAAAATTACTTGAATGAAAAATAGAAAGGGGCATATGCGAAACTTTGAAAATGTGAATATTCTATGGAAATCTGTGACTAAACCCTAATTTTCTAAATATCTATGCAAAATTTTGTGACATCTATGTGAAAAAGAAAGATCCTATGTGGAAAAATAGTGGATATATGCAAAAAAAATGGTTTTCATAATGATTTTTAAATCAAAATGTACACAAAATGAGAGAAAAATCCTATGCCAAGAAAGTATGAAGTTCAAGGAAAGAGCTACCTACTAGAGGACCATACTATGGAGGTCATAAGTAGCATCTAACTCACTCATGATGATATGCTATAGGGACTACCATGTTTTCTCCAAGATCTCTCTCCAAATCTACCAAAGATTAGTGTAAAAATGAAAGGTAAAAGGACCCCTTTACCCTATTAACCCTTTTTACCTAGGAGTTTAATTTTGGACTCTTTCGTGGGTAATTTTCAATATCATTGGGAGCTAAATTGGTCATGTTATCAAATGTCATTATTTCATCAAATCTTATCAGCTCTTCATCATTTTTACCAGTTTACCTCTGGAGGGGCATACTAGTTGGTAAAATTCTCAAATATATTTGAACAAATACCAAGGGCATCAAAATGAAAATCAAGCTTATTCAGTAGGATTAGCATCTTTCTCATCATAGGGGCATGCATTGAATCAATTTTTCATTAGCCAGAGGCAACACCACATTTTTTTGTGAATCAACATGTTTCACATATTAATTCAAAGAGGGGAAAATGTATACATCTAAAAATGGTCAAGACTAAATATTAATTAAATTCTAGTAATTTAATTAATAAGATCAAAATTAAGTTCTTCTACTATGTGATTGAATTGAATTATTTGATCACCTATTTCATCCCAATTTAATTCTTCTAATCCCATCCTAAATCATAAATTCCACATCCTATACATTTTCCAGTTCATTATCCACCTCATCCTCCACCTTGGCATATGTGACACAAATTAAGTTTCAGTAATTATTAAATCACATTTATCTTCAACAACCCAAAATTGCCACTTGTCCCTTATGTGTGTAGGGATTCCCTTGCACAACCAACCAAGACACATGGCATAAATAATCTCATATCTTTGCAAAAAGAAAGGTCATTTGGCTAAATTAGGTTGCAACATAGAGCCATTTGTCTTCTCATTCCTCACATACCTCACACTTGGAAAGCGATAGAACTTGGAGAATATATTAACCTCTAATTTGCATATTGACCCTTCAATTCCTCAAATTGAATCTTGTCCATTTATTTGTGACACCTCACCACATCCCATGGAAAATCTATAAATAGAGAGAATTTTTAGCTCAAGAATAACACACTTTTCATAATAGGATCATGCCAATTTGAATACTCATCTAGATTAATTAGAATCTTGCAATTGCATATTATTTATTTCAATCATGCATCCATCTTATTTCATCTTATTTTTAGCTTAATCATGCATCCATCTTAGAATAATCTCTCATAGCATTTAGATTCCATTATAGTTTGAATCTGTCACATCTTAGACTGTCATTTATCAAGATCAATGAAACTGAGAGAAATTTAAAAGATCTTGTAGGTCCTTAAGATTAGAGAGAAATGAGATGCTCTTAGGGAGTTGTTCTTTTCATTCTTTTATTTATTTAATTTTAGATTTTAACTAAAACCCCTAATCTAATGTCTCATTGAAGTGTGCGCTGCAGGTTTTTACACATACACTAAGACTGTAGAAGAAGCATGCAATGATAAAAGTTGGGTGAAAGAAATGGAAGAAGAGCTAAAAAATATTAAGAAGAATCATACTTGGGAACTTATGTCCAATTTGATAAGAAGAGTTGGGAACTTGTGCTTGGATTGATAGAAAAAAATAAGATTGGAACAAAGTGGGTGTTCAGAAAGAAACTGGATGAAAATGGAAAAGTGATAAGGAATAAGGAAAGATTGGTTTTCAAGGGTTACACTCAGATCAAAGGAATTGATTTTTAAGAAAAATATGCCCCTATTTCCTATATGAAAGCAATCATAATATTTTTAGCTTTTGCATATTTTAAAGATTTGAAAGTTTATCAGATGGATGTAAAATCAACATTCTTTAGTGGAGAACTAAAGGAAGGAGTCTACATTGAACAACTAGAAGGATTCATGTTTGAGAGTGATTTAGATGTGGTTTGCGTGTTGAAGAAATCATTTTATAGATTGAAGCATGAACTTGGGGCTTGGTATGGTGGATTGGATAAGTATTTGATTGCACAAAAAATTGCAGAAGGGATTTGTTGATAGCAACTTATACTACAAAGTTTATTCAAATATATGTTGATTGTTTTGATTAAGAGAAAATCGTGTTTTGATGGGGCCCCAAAACCCATTAAGAGAATATTTTGAGGGGGATATGGAACCCCACTAAGAAATGATGTTGCAACAAATAAAACATTTATAGAAAAGCAGCCAAGAGCCAGCCCAAGGACAACAAACATACATAAATCATATGTTGATTGTTATAATGGATGTTGATAACATAATCTTTGGAGTAATGATGATATGTGAAAAATATTTGCATATGAAATGAAACAAGAATTATAAATGTCTATGATTGGTGAGTAAAATTTCTTTCTTGGATTACAAGTAAATCATAATAGCTAAGGAATTTTCATTTCTTAGTCCAAGTATATGGGAGAATTATTGAAGACGTTTGGGTTGGAGAATTCTAAACCAGTTTGTACACTTATTGTTACTATATGAAAGTTAACAAAAGATGAAAATTCACCCAAAGATGTTGTAATTAAGTATAGATCAATGATTGTAGGTTTACCATATTTGACTGCTACTAGACTAGATATTATGTATGTTATTTATATAGCGGTTAGATTCCAACAAGAATTGAATGAGTCACATGCTATAGAAATAAAGAGGATTTTCAAATATTTTAAAGGGACAAAAGAATTCATATTATGGTATCCTAAGGATTTAGATTTCACTTTGATAACCTGTACTAATGCGGATTGGGTAGGTTGTGATGATAACCGAAGAAGTAAAAGTAGTGGAGCTTATCTTCTTTGCTCTCAGTTGGTTGCTTGATCAAGTAAGAAACATGATCTATTCTCATTATCTACTACTACAACTGAATATATTGCAACATCTTCATGTTACACTTAAGTACTTTGGATGAAACAAACATTTAAGGATATTGGCATAAAATTTGATCAACCTATCTCAATTGTGTGATAATACCAGTGCTATAAATATTTTTAAGAATTTGGTACAACATTCCAAAATGAAACATATATCCGTTAGATATTACTTTTGGGGGGAGAAGGTTTTGGATAGTGAAGTAAGACTTGAATACATACCTACAAAGGATAAAATTTCAGATATTTTCACAAAACCATTGTGCAAGAACACTTTTAAATATCTTAGGAAGAAGTTGGGAGTTTTGCCCCTTCCTAGTCAGAACTAGTGTGTACATTGGTCCAAGGTATTATATTCCTATTCTTTTATGGATCAGTGCTTTGTTGCTTCCTCTTAGGAGGAGTGAAGTAATTGTTTTAGGGGGAGTTTTGTCCTCTATCATTGTTGTAAAATGGGGAGAATAAAAAAAGAGTAAAATACTGATATATATATATATATATA
>MU224111.1:416486-431433 GCA_018584345.1 Thuja plicata
AATACACTCTTTTCGTATCCTTTCTTGTAACCCTAAAAAACACTTATATCATGCACTTTCCTTTTTAGGGAAACTTCCAAGGATAGCCGTATTAGGGTTTTACCATTCTTCGAGAAAATAGGAACCCCACGACTGTGGAAGAGTGTAAAGTACTCAACTTTATTAGTTGCCACATGTCTTGCATGTCTTCACCTGTCATTGAAATCTCCTAGAAATAGCTCTTATGTGTCATAGGAATCCGTCATAACCGTTTTAGCCATGATCTCCTTACACACAATTCAAGATGCTGACACATCAAGTGGAGTGACACATCAACATGCCAACTAGACATGTACACTCACACTTAATTACATTATTTGCAAGAAAATACATTTTACAAAACAAATAATAAGAATAGGAATTATCCAAGGTTGAGACACCTTATTCCTAACAAATATAAAACTCCTAGTAGCCGCTTGATCTATGCCTTAGATCTTCATCCGAAATTATCTCGATCATTGATCGTGTAACCAACTGTTATTAATACTTATAGCAATGTAATTAATGTAGTAACAATGCATTAAATGCATCCTTATCACTTTTTGAATTGGTTATCTTACTCAATTACATCCTTCTAATTCGATTGTTGGATCTCTCAGTGCTCGGTAACTAGAAAGTCAGTGTACTATATCCACTTGGTAACAAAATATGCTCGGTAACTTAGTTCTCAATTTCCTTTGCTTTATTGACTGCATAATGCTTTATGTCTTGACCAATTGCCTCTCTGTATATTACCGACTAGTTGCATATGTGAATTTATATGGATTCAATGACTGTTCTCTCCATGAGCTATGACTTTGACAAAACTAATGACAACAAAAAAAACTTACAGAGGTAACAATCTCCCCCTTTGACATTAGTTGGGCATTGTTGACAAAAAATATTCAAAGTCATCAAAATGTGTAACTCCACCTCGGTAGTTACTCCCTATACACTTTCTCCTTCTCCTCTTTTTTATTTTTATTTTCACATATATGATTTTTTTGATTTTATGATATCTAATATATCTCCCTTTATCTCCTATACATAATATATCCCCATTTTTTGACAAAAACTACTACAACTATAGTCTGATTGTCAAAAAGATATTTGTACCTTTGTTGTATGCTGGTCAATACAGTCTCCCAAGTGTCTTGTAGAGTTTGTAATATCACAATTGGCATGGATATATCTACTGAAATGCCAACAAGACCATCCAGAGTACTTGCTACTGGAAAGATTACTAGCTCTTTGGCCTGCTTCAGTTGGTTCTACATCGATTGGATGTGGGGTATGAGCAATGCTTGAAGTTCAATTAGTTCCAATCGAATCTTATTCTCTTCTTGCTTCAATGAATCTTGAACTGTCAGGAGTTCCTGTACTTTAGCATAAAATATCTGGAATGTTCCAGTCTCGGTCGGTATAGCCTGTAGTTGTTCTGTCAGCTCTTTCTGATATCCTGGGTAAAATGTGAAAGAATACAAGATTTATGAAACAATGAAATAATAGAAGTAAGACAATTTTTGATTTCTTCACATGATTCGGATAGAGTTATCTTATCCACTTCGCTTGCTTGAAGTAGTCCTTCCATCAGTTTCTGTTCTATTTTGTCCTTGTCAATTTTCAGCATGTATCCTGACATATCCTTATTTGGTCCTTTGATATGCTTAATCAATTCACCAACTTAATTCAGTAGATTCTCTATTTCATTAATTTTGGCCTCAGGAACAATTGTTGAAAATATTTCCTTGGCATCTTCAAGTATGGTAGTCTTGTTCCTCTTTGCAATCAGCTTACTCTGAGTTGTCTTTAGAGTGACTAACCCTAAATATTTCAGTAAATCCTTATGCTTCAAAGTGTTAGGATCGACTTGGGGAATGATTATTTGTTTCTCTAAATCGATTGGCTTACTTTTCTTTGATTTCTTCTTACCTCCCATCATACTTTCACCAGTAGAAAGTTTTGAATGTGGTGCCTTGCCTACATCGGGTGACTCAGTATGAATTCCAATAATGCTTTCTCCAATATTTTATTCTTCTTTGTGTTCCAATAATTCTTTCTCCAATATTTTCTTCTTCTTATTCAACATTTCAAGGTCTGTATTCACATCCTTGAGATACATTAGGTTTGTCAAACATTCATTAGTGATTTGATAAAAAATTAAAATTAAAATTCTAACCTTAAAGACTAACATAATTATAGCTATTATTTATTAACCAAGATCAATTAAACAAATGCAACTAACAATAAGCAATTATTTAGATGATAAAGGTTAAAGATATTGAAATAAATATATGAAAATAAACTTAGTAGATTAGGTGTACTTATCTTTAGGATTGATAAAGGATAAATAACGTTGATGTTATTAGAAATCAATTCATCATTATTAAAAATTTAATTTTCCAATAATGTTCTTATTAACATTTATACTTGTGAAAAAAATTATAATATCTTAGAAAACTGTGTAGACTGATTTTGAAACCTACATGTTGATGTCGACTAGCATCAACCCAATTTACTATGCAGGGTTGATATCAACAACATGGGATTGATCTAACAAAAAATGTGATGTAATCTCATCTTTGTTAAATAGATATCCCAAGATGATATCTAGATATACCAAAGGAGTTTGTGGACTTCATACATGAATATTTTCTCCTAAGTCAAACTCTTCGGTGAATATGATTGATGAAAAAGAAAATATTGAAAAATAAGACACTAAATTTGGTCTATGTATTTCTCTTACAATTTGAGCATACTTTAGTTACTCTCCTTTTTGTATTCTTTTCTTGCATCCTCCTAGCATGTTTTTAAATGGAGAGTGAATGTCCTCATACATAATGATATTACAATACCTCATAGCAACTTGTAAGAAAGGGTGAGAAAATTTAAATTGAATCAAATTCCTTTAGGAATCAATGATCATTTCCATGCTCTTCAACCTCGAAGTGAAGCAATCTTGAACCACTTCAAAATAAACTAAAGGTCCATAAAGTGTTGATTTCAAATGTAAGGAATGAATGCATAGAAACTTGTCCTTTGTAGACAAGAATTTGTAAGAACTTAAGGCACTGTATAAATATGCATAGAGCATAAATAGTGTGCTTTTCGCATAGAATTTTTAGTTTTTTTTGGTTTACGCATACTTCACATATATTGGTGTAGGATGTCCATATGTCATTCAACTCACTAAATCTGTCAAAGTTTAGAAACCCTGCAATTGAAAAATGTAAGCACATGAGCTTACACATATATAAACACACAACAACCCACATATATAAGAAACATTTAAAATTTAATAAATATTAAAGTAATATAAAAATAGTAACAATCATTATTGCAATATCTCAACATTTATAAAACAAGGCTGCAGAGCTGCGTATTTCCTGTCAAAATCAGAGAAGGGCTGTTTGAACTTTGCAAAATGAATGTGAAATTTTAAATGGCTATTGTAAAGGCTATTTGTTAGTGCAAATTAGAAGTTAGAAATTATAATATTTTTCCACTTCAAACTTTTAATTCTCAAATATTTTTACCAAAATCTTCTCAAAATATAAAATTATATAGAAAATTTTATTATGTTTAGAATTCAATTTTTTTAAATTCTGTAACATTAACTATTAAACAAGTTAGGTGTATGAAAGCTGTAAAAACAATGCATAACAAAAAATTAACACTTGCAAAAATGAAATCAGTATTTACTTATAAGATGGAAGACTATTCCCGATTAGCATTTTCCTCATTTTCTTCTACCAGATCTGTAGCATTGTGCATTACCAAATTCTGTTCAATGAAAAAGTGGTTCTGTAATAATTCTTGCCTATAAAATCATCAATTTTCTCATCCTTTCTTGATACAAAATTTGCACCCTTTATGTATGTAGTAGATCTTTGGGAACACCTTTGTTTTTCCAGCTACAGAAAAGATGATGATCAATAGCATTACTATTCAATATGGTATTATCGTCTTTTCATAGCTGAAAAATAAATTCTATATGAAAAATATGCCAAATTTATTTGTATTTTGTAGCTAACATGGTTGAATCCCGGATTAAGATTATTTGAAGTGAAAAAAATTGGGATGAAAATAGCAATGAATCCATTTACAGGTGCTCTAGGCTGAGTGAAAACAATAAAATGTTCTTAATACTCTTAGAGTAGTGGCGTGCTAGGGATAGAGGATGGGCAATTCCCATGTAAAGAATCCAGTTTGTCTTAAGTATTGGCTCAAAATGTAGGCCAACAAACTCATATCTCAGTAGTTTTTGAGAACCTCAAGCGTGACTCTCTTTGGAGAAAGAAGATGGTAACCAAGACAAAGTTAGTACCAGCAAAGAGACATGTTTGCATACCATTTCAAGATTTTCATCTGAGGGCACTTGAATGCTAATTTTGTGATTGGATTCATCTTCCTTTGAATCTCATTAACGAACACAAAATATGTGTGATTGAAGAGGACTTTAGTTTTTTCTTTCGGCCATGAGAGCCTGTTCCTTGTCTTTTTGCCAAAGATGTTGGAGATAACTCTTTTGCCTCTTCTGATAAAACTTTTAGTCCAATTCAACTTAGCAAGGGGAACCAAATGAAAGTTTTGAATGTGAGCCCACTAGAAGGAATGAATATTGATTCTAAAGCTATATGGTAGACTGAAATCTATCCCCATTCAAGTCAATCCAAGTGATTCCAAATTATTTTAGCAATAAAAGTTTCTATAATCTTAATAGGGACTAGAGCATTTAAGAGGGAATGAAACTCAAGATAGTACTAGGCTCTTTTACCATTGGGATTTTCTTAGGAGATGCAATGTCTAAGAGATTATTTCTAGGTTAATTTTTGACTAACCATTTAGAGAAATACTTTTTCTTAGACAAGTACTCTCAATCTTAAAGGACCCAACCTTTGCCTTTGAAGAATGCTATCCTTAATAATGTTGTTGATTTCATTGAAGGATATGCTAACATGGTCTCTTTGAGCATTCATGTTTAAATATCACATCTTTAATCCAATTCTATTTATCTTTCTCACCTATGTTTAAAATATTTCTCTTGCTAGATGCACTTTCTTAACAATACAATCAATCCCTTGGAAACGAATACCACTCAGTCCCATGAAACTTTCTGAAACCCTTGATGTGTTCTGAATTAGCACAAAGAAAGTCCAAAAAATTATTTTTCTTCAAATGGGTAGCTTCTGAACATGTCCAACAAGAATAGTAGTAAAATTGGGTGGTAGCGAGAATTTTAGAGCATGACTAGAACTTCCCTATCAGCTATTAAGAAAAGAGGCTTGATGGCCTAGCAAGCACTTTGCTTATCAATTCTCTAGATAAAATAGTTCAAAGCTTAAAGTAGGAGACTTGAAATTCAAAGGAGATGCTTAAGAACTTGAAATTTTGACAATGATGAATCAAATTCCAACTATACTAGACCAACCATGAAGCAAAACTATGCTCGGGTATAAAGTGGCAAACCAAAAGACATTTTTTTTCAAAAAAAAGGGATTTAATCAGGAAAATTTCAAATTATCAAAAAATGTAGAAGAACAAAAAAACTGTTGGCTTTTAATTTTTAAGGCATTTTAATTGAATAGAGATATTCGGAGGTAATTGAATGACAGTGTACATCCTGATTTTTTCATTTATGTTCATATTTATGAATACATTCAAATGCTACGACAGTCTAAAAAAGAAAGTTCTATGTATGTTCAATATCTTTGTTTAATCCCGATCTAAGTCAATGAAAAGAATTCTAGCAGTTGTAAGTAGCAACTAGTTAGATTCAATGAGCAATGAAGCTTACCACATCATAGGGTTGTCTAGCAATTGATAAGATCCTCCATCCCATTTATATATTGAATTCCTACCTTCAAACAACATAAACAAAACCCTAAAGCTGATGGAAATTCATCCTCACCTCTCACTTCCATTCATCAACTAAAGTTGATTTTGGAAAAACAGAGCCCACTCCCATTCCTTAACTCCTATTGATTTTGGAAAACCAGAGCCCAGTCTTCCTGATAATGGCTTTCCATTATCTGCCAAAAAAATTGGTTAAAGCTACAAATTGCCCTTTTTTGCCACATCTCTGGAAGCACTAATTTCTAGTCAGTTTTCTACATACATGGTGAATAGTTACACAGATCTTTAGAGGCCCATAAATTACTGCTACTCTAATGGATGTTACAAAAACCTATTTTTTTTGTTCTTCTGCCATCGTCAAACAATGTATTTCTGAATATAACTCATCACGAGGACAAAATGAAAAATCCGTATGAAATTTCATCATGAAAACTAGACTAAAAAATGCATCTAAGGACTCAAACCACGTACAATGGCTCATTTTGTTTTGCTCTGGCAGCATTCTTTGTAGTTTTCTTCCCTAATAAATTATTTACTTTATCCAAAAAAAAAAAAAATTCAAGGACCTAAATCAGAAGGTCAGATTTCTATAAACCCATAAGACAACAAATATTTCTAGACTCATGTCATTGAAACAACAAAATAAAAGGTGTGCATAAGGGTTGGGATATGTAAACTTTCAGAATTCCAATACCTATTATGGGATTTCATGATGGAGTTGCAATCATTAGAACCTATTAGATACAAGAAAATATTTTCAAAATAAATACTTGGCATGCCAAAGTGACTACACAATAGACATAAATGGCATGAGTTCCAAACTATAATTTTCTTAACAACTCCAAACTGTGACAGTGAAACTACGAAGTCTTTCTATCATTTTTTAGATGCATGATAGATCACCGTATCCAAAAAAAGAAACCAAAAGACTAAGATAATTGTTTAGCATATATGCAATTACAATAGCATATACCTTTGACCAAGTAAATGTAAGCTACATCTAACCATCTATTATTATTAGTTTCTAATTGTATGCATAATGAGAATCAAAATATTCAGACTTATGCTATAATAGAGGCTAGGCAATTTGCTTGAAAGAAAATTTACAGTATATAGATCACCCCTGACTTAAAATTAGCCAGTCATTTGTACAAATCTAGATCTTGATATGTAAATTAACAAGTATGCTGAGACAAGAAATTGATTTACCATTGTTACAGCTTACGACCATTTAATTTGTAGGAGGCTTCTTATTCAACTGAATCATGTGCTGCGGCTTGACGGGCGCCTGCATACCTCCACTTAGAGGAACAACCAATTTAACTATGGAGAGTTTACAAGATTCAAGCCTGAGTCCCACTAGTTTTACGGAGAGTAGACGAGCCTTTTCCCACATAAAGGTATTCCATATTCTGCTTTGATTTCTTGCTTTAGTGTTGCTACCATTGCCGAATCTCCACAAAGCCTCAGGGTAGCGATTTTTCCCGTGGGTATATGCAGAAAAACCTCCATCACCCTGAAACCCTATGTTTCCAAACCGTAATGTACATTATGAATAATAATATATTTTTAAATTTATTGTGAGCATTTCCCAATGACAGAAAAGTGTCATGCAGTCGGTAAATTGTCTTTCTAATGGAGAAGAGACTCTGGTCTTTCTCATGGTGCTTTTGCCCATGTATGATATCCTATTTTTGCTCTCTTTTTTTATAATTTTTGTTTTGCTTGTTATGTAAGTTTGAACTGATGATTGGTAATGGTTTCCATTGCAATGTACGTGGACTTGAAAGGAGGGTATTATGATGCAGGGGACAATGTTAAGTTTGGATTCCCCATGGCCTTCACAGCCACAATGTTATCTTGGAATGTTTTGGAATTTGGTGGTGTAAAGATAAAAATATATCATACTAATATGATATGATATGGGTGTATGATATATTTCCCTTTACATTTGAAAGGTTTGGGGAAGGTAAGATTATCCTCCTAGCCCCAAATTTACAATGGAAAGATCCAAATTGATTAACCACAAGAAAATGGTTAATGCACAAATGAATCAAGCAATTGGGAATAAGAGAAAGAGGAAAACCTTAATTTCTTGGTTTGTGAGGAGGGAGAGAAGGAGAGTTTGTAATAGATCTGGAATGATAAAAAGCTTAATTCAATTGATTTGAAGACAAACACTAACCTCAAAGTATAGCAGATCTGGAAATTGTTGTTTTCTGATGTCTGTACCGAGTTTCTGGAAATTCTGCAACCAGATCTGGAACAGAAACACAGAGATGGAGAAAACTCATAAATATTTTTCTTTTCTGCTCCAAGTTGACCTTGACCCAGATCTAGTTTGACCTTGACCCATTTATGTTGACCTTGACCTACATTGCTCCGATGGAAATTCTGTTCACGGATCCTAAGAGTTTGCCAAAAAGGGTATTCAAATCTGCTCTGTGATTCATTGTTCCATACCTGTTCATACTAGAAAAATGGATTTTTTTTGGGGGGGGAGGGGTTTTCCTTGGTCAAACCCTAGTTTTTGAATTAACCTTATAATAGAATTGAAATTGCAGTAATAAACAATATAAATAGAACAATTTACCTTGCTTATGTTGAAACCCTTGTGGAGGATTCAAATCCTTGGATCCACAAGTATGGATGCGCGAAATGGATGTAGAAATAGAATGTATGATGTAGTATGTCTCAAATCAATTGCCTTTAGATCTTCAAAACCAATCTTGAATGGATCTTGGAATACGAAGAAGCTTGAATGGATGTGGATGGAAAAATCTTCAACAAGAGGGCTCCATAGAGCTTGAATCCTTCAATGGCTACCAATGGATCTCCTTGATGAATTGAATGCTTGAAGGCTTGAATGTTTGAATGCTTCAATTATTTTGATAGATTATCCTTCCATTATCATATCATGTCTTGCATGCTTAGGTCTTTAGGTGCTTCAAGTCTTTGCTCTCCAAATCTTAGAAAATGAGAGAAGAAAGGCTTCTTTATATACAAATCTAGGGCACAAACTTCTAGAGAGGCCGACATAGGAGAATTAAATTCCAATTAGGCCTATACCCATAGAAGTTGACCTATATTAAATATATTTTTTAAGAGTCGTTACTTTGGAGTCTTAAACAGCCGACCCGGAAGCGGGAAACAATTCTTTCCAAACCCCGACATCCAAAGATCTTGGGAATTTTAAATTTAGACCCAAGGTCAGGGTTAAGGTCAAGGTTGACCTAGGTTAAGGTCAAGGTTGACCTTGACCTAGGTCAGGTTTGAGGTTGACCTTGACCCAGAAGATCAGCCTTGACCTTGAGGTCAAGAACGTCAAGATTTCAAGGCAAGATACTAGGAATAGGTACGAGAAAAGTGGAAAACAGGGCAGAACAGGGAAAAAAGCCAGATCCAAGTCAAAGACCCATTCAAGGTGTTTAACATGACCCAAAACCACTTACTTGGAGGGATAAACCAGTCCAAAATGGAAGTGCTTCCATTTTCTGACGATACATTTAGCCCCCACTTTAGCAAGAGTATGAACTCGATGAAAACTCTTGGTAAAGGAGATCACAAAGAAAAAGATAATCTTATTGAAATCAAAGGGACAAAGTGATCCTCAAGCCCCTAGGGACTCAAGTATTTTTCAACCTCAAGATTATAATAAGAGAGACATCACTAGTCAAAGAAAAAGAGAGAGAGGGTGTGATTACCTCACCTAATGAGAACATATGTCCCATTGTGAATCACACAAGGAAACAGTTCAACTAGAAAGATGGAGTTGAACCTCCTAGTGAATGTGGCTACTCACTAGTCAACCCATCAAGGCTTCACTCTCAGGAATATTATATTCCAAAAGAGTAAAGTCAAAACTAGAGAGATCCAGTCTTAAGGACACCTTCCGACCTTAAGGGATCAAAACTTTATAAATTGAAACTGGAGGGATCAAGAGATCCTATAAGATAAAAATCCATGCTTTAAGGATTAGTCTCTAATCCATAAAGGGAGAAAAAAGTTGTAAGTTTGAAAATATTTTGAAAGTGGGTGTGTGCAAAAAGTGAGCAGAGTGTATGCCCCCATGTTAAAGTCATTGTTAACACTTTAACATGAGCAATGGCTTTAACGAAAACATAAACAACTCCACTAATTATGTTTCCACTATGAGATGCCCCCAAGCGAAGACAAATCAAGGGAAATACCACATAAACAGATAGAGAACACAGAAGGGATCTACCTACCATGGGGTCAGTATGATCATAAGATTATATATATATATATATATATATATATATATATAATCTTATGATATATACATTATTGCAAATGAATTGATATCATTCCCCAAAGAAAGTAGAACTACAATCACAATGGAGGAAAGACAATACAAGAGTTACGAAGAAGAGTCTTTTTAGACCACAACATGGAGACCAAAATGAATTAGTGCTACCATGTCGCAAATCCAAGTGGACTACACAAGGAAAACATTTACGAAAAATAGCATAGGTACAACATAACATGAAAAAAATATATAGAAGAATAGAGATACATATAGAGGAATATTACAATAGGTTTGATTCCTTTATCACCTTGCACCAACAAAGTAACAAGGGTTGTATAAAATAATCTAACAAACATTTAGCAAACACATTACGGGAGAAGCACAATATAACAAGAAAACACATAAAAGGCTACCATAGAGGACAAGCCAATCAAGCACATCACCGACTCTCCCCATCTTGGTCTATATCATTTAGGGAAGGTGGGAAACTTGCAAGAGGGACTATATCCAACAGAGTAGGAATAATAGCCAGTTCCAAACAAGGATCCTCTTGAGAATTGTGATGTTCAATACTAGGTGTAGTTATCAATTATGTGGAAATCATATGAGGCAAATTAGTATCAATGTCAATAGTCTCATATTCATCATTAGAATCATCAAGAGTATCTTCTTCACCAAGATTAATCAAAATAGAATCTAAGATATGAATAGAATCATCATAATCATTCATCTTAGCATCATTATTAACATTAACTTCTTCCAACACATCAGGCATAGGTTGGTCAAAAGAAGGTAAAGAAATTTGAACAATAGAGGCATGGGCCCTAGCTTGAGCCCGATTCTTCTTATGACTTTCATTGGTAGATCGGTTACGTTTTGTCTTGTTTGAAATATGTTGAGACTAGGAGGAACAACAACTAGTTCCTTCACAGGTTCTATAGGAGGATTAGTAGGATTCTCAGTAGGCTGAAAAGAAACACTAGGAGCTTGATTAACAAAAATAGAAGCAATGGATAAAGGAGGTATGGAAGGCATAGGCAAAAGACCATGGTTAAGATCCATTTGAGGCATGCTTAATCCAACAATATTGTGATGTTTATAGGCTTGATATAGAAAAAAAGATTATCAGGTCGAGAAGAACATGAATTAGGTAATGAAGGCCAAAAGAAGTCAAGGGTAGCACAATCCCTAGGTGGTTGATATAAACTATGATTAATCATTTTCACGTCTTCATCATCAATGAACTTAATACACTTATGGATAGGAGAAGCAATGACATGCATGGCAATCAACCAAGGCAAACCAAGATTAACTTGAAACTTATCAGAAGTAGGGACAACAACGAAGGTAGTGTCCACAAATTTACCACAAAGTTCAACAGGAAAGTTAATAGAACCAAATGATAGATAGAGAAAATCATTAAAAGTTTGGATCTGCACATTAGATGTATTATAACAATCACATTGTAAGTTATTTGAAAAAAGGTTTTCTTCAGTAATGACATTGACGAAGGATGTAGGATCAACAAGAAAACCACACGTAGGTATCTTAGCAATCCTAGCATAAATGTAGAGGGGACCATCAGGAGCTTTAATAGTCTTAGAATCATCAAAGGTGATCAAGAGTTCCCTAGGTCTTTTATTCTTAGGTTGTTTTTGAGGTTTAGATTGAGGTTTCAGTTTACTCCTAGGTTGAGGTGGAACTTGAAGTTGAGGTTGAGGCGGAGGAACTTGAATAGGAGGTTGAGATTGAGGTTGGGGTGGAGATACAGGTTGAGACAAAATAACATGATCCACATGGTTAAAAATATGATTGAGATCATCCATCTTTGAATCATAAACAATGTCCATAGAGGATGGCTGAATAATGGTATTAGTATCATGTGTAGGCAAAGGATTCGTATATATTTGGAGGTTTTGATTAGGAGGAGAGATAGATTTGTTCCTGCTACCATCAAAATTATTAACAGATAAAGCATTAGAATCAATTAAGTCCTGAACCTTATGTTTTAGAGAATAACACTTCTCAATATCATGGCCATTCTGATGATGGTATTGACAAAAGGCTTTGGGATCAAAGGATTTTTATGCCATCGTAGTAGGAAGAAGAGGTCGAATAGGAGGCAAAGAAATCATATTAGAATTCAAAAAATTACTCATAATAGAATGTAAAGATTTAGAAAGAGGTGTAAACGTACTATTCAAACAAAAATAGTGGATGAAAAAGTAGCATTGTTGGATGCAACAACAACTACATTTTCTTGTTTATTTATTTTGAAAAAGTTGTTAGGTTTCTAAAACTTTTTGGGATTAGGATCATCATCACTCTTATTAATTGGAACATGAGCCATTGGAGCGTTTATCTCAAATTGACTCACTTATAATTGATAATGCTGAAGTGTTGCACAAAGTTGTTGAAAAGAGGTAAATTCAGTAAGCAAAATCTTATATCTAATATCCTTTTGCAAATTTGAAATAAACATATAATGAATATCAATATTAGGAACATGATAAGAAATTTGAGCATACAAATGCTTAAATCTACAAATAAATTTAGTCAATTTTTCTTTAGCATTTTGTTTACAATGCATCAAATTAGTTAAGGACACTTGCAGACCAATGTTATTTTGGAACTGTTAGATGAATGCATTAGCAAGTTTTGGAAAAGAATCAATAGAATAAGGAGGCAAGGAATAATACCATTGCAAGGCCTTATCACGAAAAGTTCTAGAAAACAACTTGGCTAATATCCAATGACCATGACCATAGTCACTACAAAGGATTTGAAATGTTTTAACATGAGTGATAGGATCTCCCTTACTAGTGTAATTCTCAAGATGAGGCATATCGGCTTGCTAAGGGATAGGAGCACGAATAATTTCTATGGATAAAGGACTACCCATGTCATATGTAGGAATACTAAACTTTATTGAGTTAAAGACACAAGTTGTTGTTCTAAAGAGGACACAGGTTGAGCTAGACTAATGATTGTAGAATCATTAGAAGAAATAGGAGGCATAGAAACATTAGGAACACTAGGAAAAGTGTAGGAAGTGGCGGGAATGGAAGACACAACTGATGGGACACTTGGAACCATAGTTGGAAGAGGGTTGGAATAGGTGAAAGGAACACTATGGTAAGAAGTCTGTGAGGTAGGTAGAGACACCGGTGGAACACTCATAGGGAGAGGTTGAAGTGGAAGATTCGAAGCTAGAGGATTGGAATATGGAAGAGTTATAGTCATTGAAGGCTGAGTGTAAGTAGGAATACTAGGTAAAGGAATGGAAGAAGGTTCCACACTAGTGACAGGAGGAGTGAATCCTAGATCTTGAGCATCTTGAGCTAAAGCTTTGACACTTAAACACACAAGATGAGTGATACCATGCAAGAGATTAATACCTTGATCACTATCATGAAGGAATTTCTTAAGGGCCTCTATAGCTTGAATAGAATCTTGATTATGGTTTTCTTGGATAAGCCAATTTCCCATTTTATAAAGTTCAGTTGAAATTTTTTGGACTTGTTCACGATGAACTCTTAAAGCATCATCCTCATCATGAGATGAGTGAGAAGAGTTATGCTCCATAGAAGGATTGGAATCATGAGTGATCAAATTTTCATCTGGGACCCTAATGAAAGGAGAGGAAGACTTAGGATCAAAGGAACTCATAAGTCTGCGAATTCTTCTAATCAGGATAATATAAGTAGGACTAGAGGTAGTAAAGCTCAAACTCCAATACAATGCAAATGAACTAAACTAGGAAAATGTAAATGCAAGAACATAAAATAAGGCTAATCTAATATGCATGAAAGATCTAACATGAAATGTAAATCTAACACCACAAAAGAAAGAGTTGTCATAAGCGGGTTCACCAAAATGTAAAGATAAAAATATATCCTAATAATATGATATGATATGGGTGTATGATATATTTCCCTTTACATTTGAAAGGTTTGGGTAAGGTAAGATTCTCCTCCTAGCCCAAAATTTATAATGGAAAGATCCAAATCAAGATTAACCACAAAAAAATGGTCAATGCACAAATGAATCAATCGATTGGAAATAAGAAGAAAGAGGAAAACCTTACATTCCCAGTTTGTGAGGAGGAAGAGAAGGAGAGTGTGTAATAGATCTGAAATGACAAAAAACTTAATTGAAATGAGTTGAAGACAAATACTAACCTCAAATTATAAAAGATCTAGAAATTGCTATTCTCTGATGTCTGTACTGAGTTTCTGGAAATTCTCCAACCAGATCTGGAACAGAAACACAGACAGAGAAAACTTAGAAATATTTTTATTTTCTACTCTAGTTCAACCTTGACCCAGATGTAGTTTGACCTTGACCCCTTTATGTCAACCTTGATCGACGTTGCTCCGATGGAAATTCTGTTCATGGATCCTGAGAGTTTGCCAAAAAGGGTATTTGAATCTGCTTTATGATTCGATGTTCTGTACCTGTTCCTACAAGAAAAATAGTTTTTTTTGGGGGGGGAGGGGTTTGCCTTGGTCAAAATCTAGTTTTGGAATTAACCTTATAATAGATTTGAAATTGGAGTAATAAAAAAAGTAAATAGAACAATTCACCTTGGTTATGTTGAAACCCTTGTGGAGGATTCGATTCCTCGGATCCACAAGTATGGATGCACCAAATGGATATAGAATGTAGAATGTAGGATGTAGGATGTAGGATGTCTCAAATCAATTTCCTTTAGATCTTCAACACCAATCTTGAATGGATCTTGGAATAGGAAGAAGCTTGAATGGATGTGGATGGAGAAATCTTCAACAAGAGGGCTCCATA
>MU224111.1:433179-444654 GCA_018584345.1 Thuja plicata
TATTAAAAAAAATTACATATTTGAAAACTAGACTCCGAGCACTACATTTTCTATTAGTGAATTTTTCTGAGATTCAATCTCTAAGTGCCTCAAATTTTGACATCAATTGACTGCACATTTGAAAAATTAGAAAAACACTTCCACTTTTTGCCCAAAAAGTAGACTCAACTTCTTGTTGGCACCCACTACTTTCTTTTCTGAATAGAATATATGTGTGTATGTGGGGTGTTTGATGTATGTGTTATCTAGGAATCGACATTCATGAGGGATTTGAGTTTTACAGAAACTTTTTTTGCAGATTTTGTTGCAATGATAGGTCACAGAGACAGGATGAGAATATTGGCAATTTAATGTAACTGCCGAAAAGTGGGCCTTTGCTTCCAATTCTCCTTTCATTTTCAATCAATATCTTGAACATAATGGATAGAATGGGGTTTTGTCCATGGAAGGAGCTTCGAAAAATGGAGGAGATGGCATTTTTGTAAAGGATATTCTGGATGGAAGATTGGAGCCTCCGAAAGAAGCCATCGTCGAAAAGATTCGGCATTTGGTGAAGATGGCATTTGAGTGCCAAAATTCATCTCCAAATCAAAGGCCCAAACATTGCCAAGTTTCTGGCAGTCACAGATAAAATATCAGAAAAAAGTGCATGAGTACTATTTGAACACTGTACTATTTTGTCCAAGCATCTTTATTAATTTTGTCTTATAAATCAATATCACACTTTAATAGCCGATGAATTAGATGATGTGCTGGAGTTAAATCAAGTAAGAGGGAGTATTTAATATTTTCCCTGTAAAACAATGTCCAATAAATCAATAATATTATTATACAGACTTGTAATTTTATTTAGCAGCATGTGTCAATATAATGACAAATAAAAATAAATGAAATTACTTAATGAGAGGATAATGTTTCAATCATATGTAGGTAGAAAGGGCTTGCACTATTACCAATCTAAACGCTCCATGTGCCTTCTTTCCATAAGCTTTTCATTGTCAAGCAACAAATGTTAATGATATATTTTATCCCAATGTTTTGAAATATGTTATTCAATTGTTTATTTACAAGGAACTAACATGGTTTGCCTCCTCCCAAAGTTCAGGAAATTTAGTCTATTTTCCCATTAAAAACAAATATCTTACTACATATTAAAAAACACTAGATGTGCATGTCAATTGAAATGTGCTAAGCATATCTACACATGGCTGAAAGAAGCTTATAGTTTAGAGATATGTGTTGAAAATAAGTTAATAGAATTGTCATAAAATAGATAATTTATAGGAAAATAAAGACTTATCTTAATTCATAAGTTTATGTTTTTTAATAAACATTGAATATGCATTTTTGTATTAATGGAGCGAAACGGAATTGAAGGGTGAAATTTTTGTACTAATGGAACATATAATGTTTCCAAAGTTCAAAATGGTGGTATTACACAAAGGCAAGAAATAGGTAGTAGAAGCCCCACTTCTCTGATAAATGTTTTTACCCCTTGTAATTGTATGGTTTATAGAGGCTAACATTTATGACTCTACTCTTGTTGTGATTACACTTTACATAGTTTTGTGATAAAACCATCATGGAATGCTAGATTTGAGATATGAAATGTTGGGCTTAAACTATGGTGCATTATGAAATTATGGTGCCTTAGGGTGATCCCACAATAGAGGGTGACACTTTTTTGCCTAAACGGACATTGAAGTCTACATTTTGAAAAATACTTTCAGATTCAGATGCATATTGTCATTAAACTGTTTGAAATTGGAAGATGAAGTAAACTAGAGTCTTTTTTGATTTTCTGTCTACATTCTAAATATATTTTTTTCTTTTTTTTTTTAAATTTATTTGAATGGTTTTTTTTTCTCCTGCGAAAACTGCTATGTTGTTGAAAATGTCATTTTCAAAAAGTTACATTGACTTCATAGATCATAATTTTTTTTTCTAAAATAGATATCAATGCGCTTCTTTTGAATTTGGTTTTGTAACATCTATACAGAGGGCATGCAATTGTTTTGACAACATTATCATGATTATTGCATATTTTATGAATGTTTCAAGTAGAGTAAACCATAATTTTGACATACCTTAACTGTATAGCTTATAACTTGTTGTGTATTTATCAAAATTAAAAAAAAATTGATAGAAAGTAGACTCGAAGCCAAAGGGCACTGTTATTTTTCAAAAAAAATTTCTCTTTTCTACTATTTTTCATTGAACGTCAAACTTGGAGGTTTATATTCCATAAAAAAACCTACATTCGATGCACGTCAAAAAACATAGACCTAATTAATTCAAGAATTATCAAATCTATATTCATTATAAATCTCATTCAGAGTACTTGTGTGATGCAAAAGGATGTCTCCCTATTCTTCCATTTGAGCTCTATGCTTGAGTCCCAAAGCCATGAAAACTGCAGATTTCTGTTAGCCTCTGCAAAAGGCCTCTAATCAAAGGGTTTCGATAGAAACTAATTAGTTTCAATCGAAAGTACTTTCTATCAAAATTAAATGACTAGAATTTCCCCTAATCAAGGACTTTTGATAGAAATTACTTTCTATCGAAAGTCCCTACGTTCTATCAAAAGTACTTTCTCAATCCGCTTGCTCTGTGAATTTTGTGAGGAATTACTTCCCCCAAAAAAGTGTAACCCACTATTGTGGGTTCACCCCTTAATAAAATTAAGGACATCAATGTTTTCATTTTAGAAAGAAGAGATAGACTTGAACATCATCATACAGTGACATTATTTAACATATATAACACTATCGGCTTAATCATTCTACCCTTCAAAGCTACAAGTGCTAGTTATTTTGATTTTACAATGAACATTTATTTGATATATTGAATGAGGTGAAAGAAAAATGCCATAGTAAATAAGAGATGGTTCGTGAGTAAACAAGGCTGGAAAGCAACTATTGCCTGAAAAAATTGAAAATTGGAAATTTAGCTTAGGACTTTTTAATTTTCACATAAATTTAATTATATTTTTAACATCAAAAATCTCTACAAAAATAATTAAATTCCAAAAAATAATTAATTCTAAAGTTGTGTTGTACTTTTTAATTCTGTGGAGTTCTATGCTAAGCTTCGAAAGAAACAAGTTAAGAAATTATACCTTGCTGCTGCATCTATTCCACCTGGGAAAATATCCCATTATATGCACCTAGATAATTTGGCTCTTTGAATTATTTCTAGAAAACTTTTTCTAGGAAAGTGATTGTGTCAACTTGAGGCACTGAAATGAAAAGAAGTATACTGGGTGGACATTGTTATTGAAGCTATGTATGGAAATGGACTTGCCGATGTACCCAAAAGATGTTGCATATGAATGAAAAATAAAGCTACCAAGGGAAAGGACACACAAGAATGATTTTGGTGTTGAAAATACTAATTTGGTGGCAGATAACAAGTGCATAATAGTATTAAATTTTAAATGTTTGTGTTCTAAAATAGAAACCAGAGTAGAAGAAATTGTACCAAGGGTCTGGTAGGAATAATGGGAAACATAAGACAATGGATAGTTCCAAAATTGACTTAATTTCTAATACAGAGAAAATTTTGAAGCTCATAGAGAAAGGAAGTAACAGTGCACAAAGATATGAGGAACTTGAGATTTATCAGGAAGATTTGAGCATCTTAAAATCAAGAAAACTCCTATTAACAAGGGAAAAATTAGAAGACACAATTCCACAATAAAAAATAGATGCCAAGAAAACGTTGTTATAGCTTAGCTCTACGATATCTTTAGAGTTGGCTATAGATATTTCATGTGTACAGTCAACAAGGCTTATACAAAATAGAATGGATAATCCATGCCAAATCTCTTAAAATTGCATAAGGTCAATGCTTACAAGGTAGTGAGCCCAAATTTTTGAATGAATAATAGCCTCAGCATTTGAGATCCAGCCAGTAACATCTGCTAATCAC
This sequence comes from Thuja plicata, assembly GCA_018584345.1. NCBI lineage: Eukaryota > Viridiplantae > Streptophyta > Pinopsida > Cupressales > Cupressaceae > Thuja > Thuja plicata. The sequence goes on from MU224111.1 coordinate 437,110, forward strand.
TTTGATAGTATTTACTATTTAGGAAGAATAGTGTTGACTTGGTGGTCAACACCTCCTTGGAGATTCGTGACATGGCTTAACTGCCTTTTGTGGGTCAGGTTAAATCTGAAATTTGTCTCAGGCATTGACAATTTGGATTTTGGTGCAAGACAAATGATTCCAACATTTGGTATTAGAGCCTTAGTTCATGGGTTGAGTCTCCTATGAGTGGGTGTTGAAGGCTTAGTCGATTCTAAGGGGGAGATTGTTGACTTGGTGGTCAGCACCTCCTTGAAGATTCATGACATAGCTTAACCACTTGTTAAGCCTCCTGTGGGTCAGATTAAATCTGGCATTTGTATCAGACATTGACAGTTTGAACTTTTGGTGCAACAACAAATGATTCCAACACATAGATACAATCAACTGAGTTTTCAAGCTTCACTAATAATTTTTATTGAATCCAGGGTCTACAATGCAATTAATGAACATAAGAAAGAGAAAAAAATAATCACATCATCTATATCATACTTAAGGTTTCAGTCAGGTAGCCATGCATATCATACCATCATAGTTGACTTAGATTATTAGTCCCAGCCTTCCATAGGCGGGGACTGTTGTTTTCGGGTCCTTATTCCCTATTTATTGTCACCTCGATAACCATGCAAATGGAAAACAATCTTTTTTATACCATAGTCGGGGTAATATTTCCTATTAAATGAAATTTTAGATTTTATTTCTTTCTTCCCCATTGGCTCCCGTCCTTTTTCCCGACAGTCTTTTCATTTTATCACTCAGGAAATTTCACAGAAAATAGGGAAATAGGGCACCAAGGAGTCGTAACAATCTACCAAAGGTTCTCTGTGGCTTTCTACAGACTAACAAATGTTCCATTTGCATGTAGGGTTTTCCTCCAGCCCATTGATTCTATTAAAATATCCTACTCTTACCCTTTCATAAATGAAAATGCAATTGAAGATGAAGAAATGCAGGGCCCTCATTTCATTTTTGGATTGCATTTTCAGAAGCAGAAACAAAAACATATCTCCTTGTCAAAAAAAACATAGGTATGATTCAGTTTTCTTTTCTTTCAATCTTTGCAGGCTCATGCAGCTCCTGGAGAGCTCGTACGCATAAGGTATCCATGAGCGGGCTTGTCAATTTGATTTATTTAACCCCAGATCCTCCTCATCACATCAGTTTTCATTTCAATCATGTTTGCAAGAATGTGATTTGTGGCATTATAAGGGTTTCTCTATTAGGGTTGCATTGTAAGGGTTGCTCTGTAAATCATGAAAGTCCTCATTCTCATGGCTTAAGTTGTAAAAAATGCCAGATGCATATCTATGTTAGCAATAGTAAATTATATTTGTTTCCTCTTATTTTTTTGTCTATCACAGTAAAATCAGGTCTAATCATTGAAGATAAAAGAGGCCTTAACAATAAATGGTTGTAAGGTGTCATTAGAAATCTGGAAAAGGTAGCTGAAATATCTAATATTAGCAAGCTTGTAGAATTGAAAATTCCCAAGTGTAGCGATCTTGAGCTTGATTTGTGTCTCTTGGGCATGAGCTTCTTGGATAATAATGTCATTATTAAATTTGAGAAGATGCATACCATAACGCTACCATCAAGCCTCACTAAACTGACATTGGAAGCTTGCATTGAATTGAAAAGGTAGCAAGAATATCCAATCTTACAAGTAGAGCTGAATATAAAAAAATGTCTTGAGCTTGAGGTTGGTTTCTATCTTTCTGGATCAAAGTGCCTGTACAGGATTTTGTTGATTATTGTGATATGCGGAACATGACACTTCCAGTAACAGTTAAAGAGCTCAAAGTGAGAGGCTTCAAATTGTCTCATGTGATAAACTGCAAAACATAACTCTATCAACAACGCTCATCAAACTCACTATGCAAAGATGCAAACATTTGCAAAGGATTTCTGTATCTTTTGCAAAGGATTTCAGGAATGCCTCATTTTGTAGAAGGTATAGAGCTTTGCATTAGTGACTAGTGTTTTCATGTCAATAGTTTGCAATTAGTCTCTACTTTGGTAACAATGCAAGCACTTATATGCAATGATTTGGAGTGATTTTCCCATTAAACTGATTTATCTCCCCTTTTTTGCTATTAGTATTTTTTGATTGGATATTCCACCAAGTGTCCAATTCATTAATTTCCTAGGATACTTAAGAATTATTATTGCAACTTATTCTCCCTAACATGGCAAATTTTGCAGCATTGATTAGATTGGCTCCTCCAAATAGCATTCCTTCATAAATAGTTCTATTACTAAAAGAAGCCGCTAAATGTATTGGTTACCCTCCAAGTAGAATTTTATTTTATTTTTTCATAAAAGAGTAAAGAGTTTATGAAATGTAATCAAATTATTAAATAAGATTTAAATTTTTTTTGCCAACATTATTGTATGTTTTCTTTTCATATTGAATCAAACTCAATATTCAAATTATTGCTGAGACATTTCAAGAGTTTATATTTAATATATAAATATGCTTCTATATTTTTCATAAATAATGTTTGTGTATATGTTACAACCATTGCATTTTATGCGGTTACAATTTGTCAATTATTTTGTGAATTACTTTGTGTGCACTATGGACAATTTTTAAGATCAAATGATTGTAAATTTATTTAGTGCTCTTCATACTAAAATATTGACTACTTATTGTGTCATCATTAGTATATTTATTTGTGTTTTCTTCACTATTCATTCTCGGTTGGATAGAATGCTGAAATTTAAGTGAGGAATAATCACAGAATTGTTTTTTTTGCAGTGGGAAGTCTCGGCCGTAGGAGGCACAGATCGGGTAATTGAATCTCAGGAGCTACTTTTCTTTATTCGTCATCTTTAAACCCTCAGACTTACATTCATGTTGGTATTTGATCTGGTGTTGATCATCATTCTTCCCAATGCTAAGCCAAATGACCACTTACTACTGCTCCCCTACCTAAGGCAGGGACTCCAGCTGCACGCAACCCTTGTTTGTAAAGGAAATAGGGTCTACTATTGCAGTTACAAGTAAACCTTCTTAAACAAGTTTAACATCAAGTATTTCACCCTTTGCTCCATTTCATTATCATTCTTTGCAGATTGGAATTTCAATATACTCAAGGTTACTAAAACCAAACTTAACCAATTCTCTTTTACATGAGATTCTCAGGCTGAAGAAGGAAAATGAAATACACAACCAAACTAGTACCATTATACCTCAAGTGTCATTGGCATTGAAAAAAACATCTCACATTATATTAAATTTCACACAACAAATTCATTGAGTTTAAGAAATTTGACTTAATTTTAATAAAAATGTGTATCACAATTATCATACAATTACCAACAATACAAATTTTCAGACCAATTGTCATAATTAAAAATGTGTATGACAAAACAATAATAAACAACATAGTTAAATCATCACACTTAAACACCAAGTTAAATACTTTGAAGATGTCATTGCTACTTAGGTTCTCTTAATTTCCACTCAATTTACCTTTATCCATGCACTTGCATGTGGACCATTCCTACAGTGGCTGAAAGGTGGACATAAATTTTACCAAACAGGCAAATGTAATGTAAATTGTCTTTTTTCTTTTACCTGTCTATCTATGTTAGCATTTTCTTTGGCTATGGACATGCCCAAAGATATTAGCAAGATTAGAATCTTGTATCAAGAAGGTTTCATGCATATATATTTAACTTGTTTATTTAAATAAAATTTAACACTTAATTGTTCTTAATCTTTTTCACTTTAATGACAATGGCTATATACACGATAAACACTATAAAATGCACACATGATAATCTCAGAACAGATGCTCACTATGATCTCAGAACAGACAAGCACAATAATCAACACCTACAACAAAACATGTAAAGGACATATTTCATCATCTCCTGTATAGATTCTTGAAGAAAGAAAAGAAAGTGTTGATGTCGAAAACGATCATCGTTTTAGAAATAAGAAGTCATCTCATCACCGTCCTTCAGCACACACGACAGATACAAATAATAAACTCCAAAACCACCGTTGCATTCAAAGATAGGATAGTTTTTTCATATTCTTTTTGATGTGGCTCTTCAAAGACAACGGTAACTCTTTAAATGTTGTCATGACTCTTCATCTTCCTTAAGAGTCCATCTTCTATAACATATGACCAATTGAACAGAAAAAACGTTATTGCAGAAATAGAATCAAGATTTCAAATATGAATGGGTAGACTCTTCATTTTCTACCATTTTAGAAACAAGATAGTCACTGCAGAGTATTTGCACACTTGAACTAGTCAATATATTGGACATGCTTTGCCCAATACAATTAAAGAGGCCATAGATTGTATTCACATCCAAATACAAGCCCACTATCTGTAAATTCTTACCCAAAACTCACACTAGATGAATATTCAATTCTTACCCAAAACTCACACTAGATGAATATTCAGTGCCTCCAATGATGAGATTTGGATTCCATATTCAGCAAAACTATAGTGACTAGTCCTCCTTACAATTGGTTGAAGGTACACTGCAAAGTTATGTAAGTTCTTTTAGCCTATCAGGCCTTGGTCTCAGCTAGTAGGTCTATTTTTTAGGGTTTTCAAGTTCTAACTCTCAAATTTGGAAAACAACTCCCTAAACAAATAACCATTTTGAGCACCTATTTGGAAGACCTAGAATATTTTATAGGTCTTGACTCTTCACTCCTCCATACAATTCCCAAACCCTAAACAACCCATACAGGCCTAATTGCATCCTTTAAATGGTTCTTGGACTCAAAAACCTATCAGATAGACTCAAAGGAACTTTACCATGTGCCTATTCTTAGTTATGATCCCCATGCAACCTTATAAGACCCTGGATTGCATCTCCCAATCTACTCCTGCAATAAACAAAGTCTGCAACACAAAAATCCTAGTCGAGCTTTCACTGTGCTCGCCTAGGTCAAGCTCTCAAAATATTGGTTTTGAGATTCTTGACATGCTACCAAATGTAAAATATTGTACATATCCTCCAATCAAAGATCCCCAATGGTCATGATGATTCCATGGTGGAGTTTTTAAGTTAGAGGCATTCTTCCTTCAAAACCCCATAAGTGCCAGAGAACACAGTTTTAGGTCTTGATTTTTAGTGAAATAACGAAAATGTAAAAAAATGAAATCACAAAGCACATAGGGGAAGTAAACAACCTAAATCAACTATTTAAAATGAAAAGAAGCCAGGTTCAATCCATGGTACCCGGGTTGCTTAGACTGCAACCTTATTGTGCATGAATTCTCAAGAAACTATTAACTGTATTATTAGAGAAAAATCACACAAAAGGCTTCCAACCTTCGTACAATGTCTTGAGAGGTCTTATATATGCCTATACAATATGTGTCAATCTATTGTGCGTGCCCTTAACTTTCTTGGCACAAAAATGCACACTTTTGACCAAATGTTGTCAAGCAACTCTGAAAAGATACAAAAGTTGCTCTGGCAACTTTTTGCAACTTTGCTACCTCCAATACATTGACCCAATCTATGGGTGCAGAATGAAGTATTTAGCATTCCAAAACATTTTTATCACTAAAACATGACACCCTAGGCCCTATGAAGTCATTTTACATGGTGTGCTCACATTTGGCCTATGTGCCCATTGAGCAATTTCTTGACAACTTGTCAAAGTTACAAACAATAACAAAACACTTTAAACTCCATCCTAGCCAACCTAATGGACTCCTAGTAACCCTATTCCTAACATGACCTTCACAAGGTCTTACAATCCAGAATTTGAGGGCTTATCACTTAGCCCTAGGTGCTCCTGCACCAACAATGAAGAGTCTACCCATTCATATTCGAAAGCTTGCATATTTTTTTTCTGGAATAGTATTTGTTTGTGTTAAATTGATCATATGTTATAGAAGATGGACTCTTAAGGAAGATCAAGAGTCACAGAAACATTTGAAGAGTCACTACCGTCTTTGAAGTGCACATGTCAAACCAAATATGAAAATCCAATCTTTCCATCTAATGGTGACTTTGGAGTTTAGTATTTGTATTTGTTGTGTGTGTTGGAGGACAGTGATGAGATGACTTCTTGTTTCTGGAACGATAATCAGTTTTCAGCATCGTCACTTTCTTTTCTTTCTGCAGGCGTATATTAAGGAGATGATGAAAGATGTCCTTTACATGTTTTGTTGTAGGTGTTGATTATTGTGCTTGTCTGTTCTCAGATCATAGCGAGCATCTATTATAAGATTATCATGTGTACATTTTATAGTGTTTATCATGTGTATAGCATTGGTGCTTGTTATCGAAGCATTCTATGTGAAGTATATGTCATGCAGGTTCTATATTATTGTAATCAACATTCTATATAGGGATTGTTAAGTGTTAGCCATATCAGCGAAGGATTTATTTCTAGTTCAGCTTGTGAGTTGTGTATTCAGACTATGAGTTGTGTATTCAGACTACAATTATCTTTCAATAAAGTATATTTTTGGCGTGGCTAGGCTTTTCACTTTCAAGTGGAGGGTTTTTCCAAGATAAATCTTTGTGCCTGTTTGTTCTTGTGTTTGTTTAAAGATATCTACTCTATGTTCATGTTATTTCGGTTCAAAATCTAGCATGGTATCAAAGCGAGCCTTGCTATTTTTTGGTTTATTTATTTATAAATAATGATTATAACTTTCTTTAAGAAAAGAATCTAACCTAGGATTTTTACGGTTACACAATGGCTTTGTTCGTTTGAAACAGAGCAGCAGTAGAAAGTTAATGAATTAATTATCCAAAGGAAGTAACTCTACGTGGGGAGTTGATTGGGATAATTTTTATTTCCTGTAAGAGTCTTGCCATGAGTTTTAAGGCCTTTCATTGATTAAATTCGAAAGAAGAGAGTAGAGATATGGTGTAAGAAATGAATATCCACTGGAGTATTTTTTGAGTTGCTTCTAGTGCCGAAGCTATCTTGAATCGATCTTTGGGTCTTGATATCGTTGTTGTAGATAGGTGTCGTCCAGCTGTCTAGGTGAAATGTGTGTTATGCAGTCATGACATTTTTTATTATGCGCTGGCTATCTATAACTAGTGCTTGTATCTTAATAAGATTGTTGAGTGAAATTGTGGATCTCGAGGATCACGAGGGTTTTCATGTGTACGGATTTCTGTCTGTGTTTCCGCTCTGAGCCTTCCATCTGTCATACCACATTTACTGCGGGATCTCATTAGGGTTTGCCTTTAGTATGGCTCCGGCCAACTTCGGCCCAGCAGTTTCTGCTGGTGCTCGAGTTGAAGCTTCGGACTGCCATGGCGCCGCCTCCGAACAAACGTCCTCGCAAGTTCGTCCCGAAGGTCTTCCACGAGGTAACCCTGATATCATTCTTAACCCCCAGGAATTTGATACTGCATGTGAATGGCTAGAGAAACATATGCTAATTGGATATTTTTGTGGGTCGTACTCCTCCTGAAAGTATCCTCAAGGACTGGGTCAACAAGAGCTGGACCCCTCATGGGGTCCGTCTTGACGGAGTGCAAAACCTCACCAAAGGATTTTTCCTTTTCAGGTTTGCT
>MU224111.1:450002-466727 GCA_018584345.1 Thuja plicata
TTTGCAAAAAAATCATTGTGTTTTTGTAAATTTGAAAAAAAAAATTTGACCCTTTTTTTTTTTTTTTATCTTTGGTGCATTTTTTCTGGAGCTTAGCTTGTGCCATTTTCCATTTGCTGGCAGATGACTATTTATATTTTCCTTAAAACTGAGGAAAATAATATTTTGGAAGAAAATTATTGCCTTTTGACACAATGGAGTCAATTACTCTAAGGTTTCGAGTGATTAATTTGTGGGACCCGATATTCATGAGCGGCAACCTTGATCAATATATTGATGCTTATATTCATATCTCATGATACAAAATATTGTTGTTGGTACATTCTCCATCTCGTCATTTTGTTTTTTGTTCCTATTCTGAGTGTATCTAGAAACCTGAACCTTTAGGTGAAAGAACAATTAGTAGATTGTGGGGAAGATTTGACAATAAAGAGATAATTATTTCATACCCTTGAATAATGTTCATAAATTATTTATGTAGTTATGAATTCATACATTAGAATAGTGAATCATGTGTGATTCTAGCATTGGTATTTTTCCTTCAGGATAGGTTGATCCTATGAACTATTAGTAATCTCTCTAAAATTCTTCTAGGACGAATCAAGGATTAAGCTTGATACATCTCGTGAGGAAGTCACACATGGCGAAGAATGAAGACACAACTTGTTGTCATAGGGTTGAGTTTGTGGCACATAACTAGAGACATCTCTCTCAAAGAAAAACATATTTAGATTGTCTTGTGATGAGTTCTTCTAAGAGGAGGAAATTACATTCAGAGGGAGTTCTTCTAAGGCACGAGTTGAGAGCTTCAGATTTGGTCCTTTCCAAACTACCTAGAACTACAATGCGGGTTTGAAATACCATTCTTGAGCATTCCTGCACATTTTTTGAGCATGTTTAGGCATTTGTTGGGTACTATTGAGGGACATTATAGCATGAACCTAGAGATGGATAATAGTTGCATTGTGCTCGTTGTTCGCAGGGCCATCTTTATCACTCCCTAAGTCCTTGTAGGGTTTAATTTTTCCTAAGTTTTATGTCCCTGACATACTTTATGCTTTGCATTTGTCGATCAAGTCTATCTTAATCCTATGGAGGGCATGATTCCTTAATTTCAAGATGAAGACACTTTATGCTTCAAGGCATTACAACGTGGTGCCACCTATCTATCTTGAGATTGTGAGGTTAGCATCTTCAAATGCATGTAGCGGCAGGTTCATGAACCATCAGATCCTTTTCATCTAGTGGTTTGCACAAATCCTTGAAAAGAAAGATGACCAATTTTTATTGTTCAAGGCATCGCGTCATGATGCCAAGTGTCCTACTAAGATAAAAGATGAAGCAAAGTTGATGGGACCGTCAGATTTGTTTTCATCACATGGTGTGCGTGATTCCTTGATACTAAAGATGCAGTCTGGTTATCCATCATGGGCTCACAAAATTATAACACGTAGCATTTGGCGGGACCAGGTTATGACTACAGTTAAGTTAAAGACAAGTCAGGATAAAATGCATCCAATGGTCAGTGCAAGCTCGTGAAGAAAAGATGATCTCTAGTTAGACTTTAAGGCTTTGCGACCGCTCAACACATGTCCAGCCTGGTTAGTGGGACCTATAGTTTTGAAGCCACAGGTGGGTTAATATGTGGTTTAGTTGATTTTCATGGAACAGCCAACACTTTCCCTTAAAGAGAAGATGCTCGATAGGTATTCATAAAGGCATTGCGACAAAGCGACGCGTGTCCAGATCTGATTGTTGGCTCACGGGTAACTCAAAAAAAGATCTACGACTATGTTATAAAGTTGATTTAAAGTTTAAATTTGGGCCGTTGATGATGAATTCCACAATAGGTGTATCTGTTGTAGTATATTTTCAAAATTTTAACTGTTTTCACCAGGGTTTCAAAGTGGTGGACTATGTCATTTTTTGCAGAGCATTTAATTGATGAGTTTGATCTTCTAGGTCATGTTTGTACAACTGTTGGATGTTGTGTGAGGGAAAATTGGGAGGTTTTGAATGCATTTATACAGAGAATGTCTCTTTAGAGATTTTAAATTAGTTTGTTAATCAGTTTAAAACCCTTGTTTTGTCCTTTTTATGTTCTTCGCCATTAGTGAAGGGTCCTTTCTAGAATTATATAAAAAGTGATCAGGTTGTGAGCCAATCTTTTCAAGAAGGGTTAGTTGGTGTTCTGCAGTTTTGAAGGGATAATTTTTCCCAGGGTAATTAATGCACCAAGACATTCCATTTGTTGTTCCTTTTGCAGAGCTTTATTTTTCAGCTTCCCAAGATGGATGGCTAATGACAGAGCTTCTTAGTTGTTGAAATTAATTAATCCTTTGGACATGTAATGTTTTAAAATTGATTAGCCCTAACCCTAAATGATTTGAAGTTTGTTGTAGTCCTTAATCTATAAAAGGACTTCCAAGATCATTTAGAAGGGCTGGAAACTTGGGGAAGTAACATTAAAACATTTAGTTGCATACATTTTCCAGTGAGTATAGAAAATGTATATCTAGAGAGTGTTAATATAGAATAGAAGGTTGCAAATATTTTGGATTTATTTAATAGGTGTATGTCTTGAAACAGTTTGAAATAGAAACTTGATTCATCATACTTATTACAATATATCATATTTAAGTCTCTCATTGGTGCTTACCTCTTGAATTGTGAATTTTTTGATTTATTACATGGAATTTTTCTGTGTATATGTCATTATTCCTTAGTTTTGATCTAAGATCAAATCAAATAATGCTTTGGATATGACATAGGCTCATTTGGTTTGTCTACATAAGAATCCTATAAGAAGTATTTGGTCTGAATTATTTGTATTCATGACTTTGAGTCTTTGACAGTAGTTGGTTTCTTTGTTCTATATCTGAACTAGAGACATTGCCCAATGGATTAAGCATTGGTCAGTAATTAGTAACTTCTATATTGATACATATCTGATAGATTTTGCTATATTTTTCCCTATTAAAAACATCAAAACCATATATTTTTCCTTTTAAGTTTTGTGGTTGGTTGTATGTACTACATGGTAATGGAGAGTCAATAAATGTGTGGTTAACATTTAGTAGTTTTGTACCATGATCTATTGTTAAAATACAGAGTTGAAAAGAGTTTTGAAGAGTTGAATATCCATCTAGATTAGGTGTACCCTCCATGATTTTGCAGAGCCAAAAGTGTAGAGGGCAGTCTTGTCCCTATAGTTGGTCCAGTTACTTTGGAGATTTTCCCATACTTGGAGCTAACCACTCTTAAAATAAATCTCAAGGTATATTGGTAGCTTTCAAAGCATAAATAGTTTTTAAACACCAACACCGAGCATGGTATGAGAAACTACATTCATATATAATCAAAATAGGATTTCAAAGAACTAGTGACAACAACAATGTGTATCTAAAATGTGATAGTAATAATAAGGTTCTAATTGTTGAAATATTTGTTGATGACATTATCCTTGGAGGAAATGTCACATTGTACAGATCTTTTGTAGAGTAGATGAGAAAGGATTTTGAAATGTCCATGATTGGAGAGATTAAGTTCTTTCTTGGACTTCAAATTCAATAGTTAAAGGATGGGATCTATATTAAATAAGAAAAATATATTAAGGAGATCCTAAAAAAATTTGGTATGGATGACTCAAATTCGGTTGGAATACTGATGGTCACTAGCTGCAAATTATATAAAGAGGATGAGTCACAAGAATTCAATAAGATACTCTAATGCTCCATGATTGGTAAGTTGAAATATGTAGTGCACAATAGACCTGATATTCTCATTTTGTAGGAATAGTTGCAAGGTTTTCTTCCAATCTGAAGAAAACACATATGTTTGTAGTTAAGAGAATTTTAGACATCGGAAAGGCACTAAAGATTTTGGCCTACTATACAATAAAGGAGGAGACTTTGACTTGAAATTCTATATTGATTTTGATTGGGATGGAAACATTGATGACAAAAAGAGTACAAGTGGAGGAGCATTCTTTTTAGGAGAAAGAATAGTTACATGGATAAGAAATAAAAAAAGTTTTATATCACAGTGTACTGTCGAGACTGAGTATGTTGTTGCAGCTATAAATTGTGCAAACATTGTGTGGATCAAATAGCTACTAGAAGGTATGCAAGAAGAGATCACCAAACTAGTCACTATTTATTGTGAGAATACAACTGCAATAAACATTTTAAAGAATCTGGTAATGCAGTCAAAGACCAAGCACATATCTATCAAGTATCACTACTTGAGAGAGGGTATGTGCACCAAGTTGTGAGTCAAAAAAGTGGACACATATTTTAAAAAAATTCAAATTTCATATAACTCGATGGGGTTATTGAAAATTTTAAATTGTACTAGGCTTGGTAACCAAGCCTAGAAAATATTATTAAAAAACTCTATATATCTCAGAACCTGATTGGGTTCTGAGATGTTTCTAATAACCTGATCGGGTTCTAAGATGTTTCTAATAACCCGATCGGGTTTTGAGATGTTTCTAATAACCCGATCGGGTTCTGAGATGTTTCTAATAACCCGATCGGGTTATTAGAAACATAATATATTTTGGAATTCCTGCGGCTTAGGCCATTTCTAACACCTAAACCACAAAGTAGCAGAGTGAAGGAGGGAAAAAAAGTATCAAAACCTGATCGTGCTTTGAAGAAAACAATATTTCTTCTACAATTTCAACATTTTCAAGCAGTGGCACCCTGTAACAAAGGTATGTTTTGTTGTTTTTGTTGTTTTGTTGTTTTCTTTTGCATTTGTAATCAAATTAGGTTATGATATTGATTTTTTTGTTTTCTTTTATTAATTTCATATCAAATTCATCAAACAACCCAAGAAGAGGAAAAAGAAACGAAAGACCACCCCCCCCCATAAACCCTCCTCAAAATTCTCCTTGTCCACAACCATTGGTACCTATAGACCCTCCACATGTGTCATTAGGTCATGTAAATGCAACACAAGAGGACATCGTGCAATGCCTTAACCAAAATAGTGCACAAATTAATATATTAGTCAATAGATTGAAGGCTTCCAGTCTTCAACATCACTCTACCCTCTCCACTACATTAGAACAAATGTCCAATAGTACAAATGAGGTGTCTCAAGAGGTGACAAAATGGGGTTCATGGAAGGATAGATGTCATACATATTATATTGATGTTTTATCATATGAGGATGTCAAAAGAAAGGCCATACAAAAATGTGACGTATGTGCCCTTTTTACCGATCCTAATACTAGCACCTCCCTGGAAGATAATACAAAATGGTTTCCTATGCATTGGTGTTCTCATAGGGGTATGAAATCGGCTTTTTGGGATAGGCAGTACATGGTATTTGACCAACCACCTTGTAATAATAATGAGGTGCCTGTATATTTTTTGAGGAAGCTATACTGTGAGTTTATCCTTAGTGAGAAGTCGAATTACTTTGACTTTCATGAGTTCCAGGGTAGACGGAGAGGCTTTGCGCAGGATAGACTTGGGGAACATAGGATTACCCGACCACAAGAGAGGAGGTGTACTATGAGAAAACCCCTCACTCAAGTTGTGTTCATAGTAGTGGTGAAAGATTTTATGGATATAAAGACTCTTCATGCAGCTGCATCATTGATTGATGTTATTATCCAGCATGGAACTCAGTTAGTTGGATGAGATAATGGATTAGTGCCTGCGCCACCTCCATCTTCATTAGATGCACCATCAGGATCATCCCATCCTGCGCCAGATCCATCATCATCATATGCACCATTAGGATCATCTCATACTATGCCAGCTCCATTATCATCAGATACAGTTTTAGGGCTAGCCCACCCTATTGAGCATATCTGCACATCAGTTGTAATGGTATATGTGATGGGGTAGATAGTCATGTGAGTGCGGATGGTTTGACATCCCATTCATCTGTACATTGCAGGAGAAGATGTCAGACATCCAATGCTGAGGATATGGCCTTCACAGATGATCTGATGACAATGGTGTTTTGTAGAGAGACGACACAGGTTTGTTTAAATTTGTGTTTTGACATGTTATTTTAATTAATTACCTAAATCTATTAAAAGTAAATAAATTTTTATGTATAGAAGAATCTAAATTCATACATGAATAATATGCATTGTAGGGTGCAGCTAGTGGTACGAGCACACCAAGGAGTGCTCGTTCTAGTAGACATGGACGGGTAGCTCGAACACATGAGGTAATGTTTTATAAATATTTGTAAAATATAATAATACGTTGTTTTCAAAATATCATAGCTTAATAATTTGTATGGTGGTAACTTAGCCAGATTATCAACGTTTGACAATTTTACATTATTCTTGTATCTTTGTTGCAACTATTACCTTTCTGACTTCTACTACATCATTTTAAGATCACAATGACCTTGTTACACCATATGTGAGCATTACATCAATATTTAACACCTTTTAATCTATGAACCCCCAAATTGACCTTTTAGACCAATTGTGCCAATAAGGCATTATATAGCATCTCATTACATAAAGTGACCCTTAGGCCATGTAAACACGTGAAATGGCTTTTATTGATCTCATTACATCCACAAATGAAATGTGATGGTATTTATTTAGTCTTCCCCTTCTAGGGTCTTCTAGGTTACCTTGTCTTCCTTCTTGCTCCCTTGGTGCTCTAGACCATATTGTATTGTTGATTTGATGTATTGGTGTATTAGTGTATGTTTGTTTGCTATTGCTTCATGGTCAAAGAATTTGTTCTAATGTAATTCAACTCAGGGAATTCAAAAAAGGATGGTACTCCCTCAAGGAATTAGGTTGAACGAAAAGGCTTTAATAGAGATCCTTGGCTTTTGATAACCTAGACACCATACTTTTGAACAAGTTCACTTCCTTGTCCAATCATCATGACTCAAACTGATTTGAACTCCCGCCCTCCACTAGTACATTTGGGCCTCATTTTTTACCTTCATTTTTGACCAAAGGCCATTTTATCTTGTGATGTTCACTTTTTTTTTTGTTTATGTCCTGAAAAGGTCAAAATTTCGAATTTAGTTAAGTTTATTGTAGAAATTTTGACCAACTCAAGATATAAACAAAAAAGAAGAAGAAAAGTGATCAAACTCACTTTATTATATCTTAGCCGGATCACGGGCGGGAGGAAGGGCTTCATGATCATTCTGCATCGTCCTAATACAAGTATGTTTCCTTAAAAAATATAGAGGACACAACATTACATTCTCAGTGTTAGGGTTTCCTAGGTAGATTTGTAATCCAGTTTTATCTACCAGCTATTTTAAAATTGAGGGCTTTGTTTTTATTTATGTTTATGTTTTCATGCATGAACTAGCTTGCCTCCATGCACTACTGTGTTTTCTCATAATAGAAGTCAGACACCTGAAACTGAGTAAGAAAACATATTGACAAACCAGCTTCATTTCCCAAAATCTAAAGGTAATTCTTGTTTTACATTGCTTATAGTTTCTAAGAGCTTTTCTATTTGTTGAAATTGATTTGATTATTTATGTATAGCTTGAAAAAGTTTTTGTCAGTCAAATTCATAGAGTGAAATTTGAAAATATTTCAATTTATTACCATAGACTGAATTTATAGTAAATGGAAAGAAGTCTAAGGTGAAGAGTTGTTTTTTAAAAATGATTTAAAATTCTTAGGTTAAAGTTGTTTCTTATGTAATCATTTTGTACAAGATTGTTTCTAGGGTTATATGTTTGATTTTCTGGGCTAGGTTTTTAACCATTAACACATAGTCTTTGTTCCTACATATAATTTCCATTTATTACCATTTTCTATTACCATATTTGAATGATTTAATTATTATAATGTAATTATGGGTGGAAAGGTTCTAAGAATCCTTGATTTTGTGTGATATAAATCCAAAAACTAGAATTTTTGAAAAAAATGTCAATGCAACATATCTAAGTGTTGATACTGACATATTTATAAAGATAATCTCAAGCCAAAAGCTAAGTAATTCAAAACCTCAAGATTTACAAGCCACATTTTCAAATCCTATCCATAGCTATCTATTTGAAAAAATAAAATAATAAATTCAAACCCCAAGGTGTTTTTTAAGATCTTGTGTTGGTGAGGTTCAGTGGCTAACTCGTATGTTTATTGTGATGACAAAGCTCAGAGACTCACCTAAAGGCAGGTCCAACAAGTTTTAATATGATCTAGACACCATTTAGCTGTAAGATTAAATCTACCAAATGCTTTAAATAACCATGCCAATCTGAGACAACTAAGTTTCTTCCTTAAATTTCTACATTCTACAACATGCTGATGATTTGGACTGGAAATGGGAATGTATTAAGGTCATGGAGAAATAGAAATTCAATTCATATGGCACGAAGCCAATCATATCACAATATCTTCAAGTATGTGAAATATCTAGGCCATGTCTTCAAGTATGTGAAATATGAGGCTTGAAACAGTTCATTTGTCAACAATTTAATCGTCAAAACATCTAAATGAGAGTCTTCTAAACACATAAATTTTCTTGTTCCTGAATATCAAAACCTTTTACACCTTAGAAAATTTAAGTACATCCTTAGAACATTTAAGTACATCTATTGAACACATAAAACTTATTGCTAGTGCAGATATTCATACACCTTGAATGGGTACATACTATGAGATTTTTACATTTGAGAGCTTTTGAACTCGAATCAAGTCATATAAAAAAACAATTGTATACATTATTAGTTCAAACTCTTTAAAACCATTTTCTAACAACTTTGAGACAACTAATTTCACTAATAATATAATGTCAAAGAACTATAGAAATAATATTCTAAACATAATGAAATATTCAAAGGAGTAAAAGTTCTATATTTTAGGGAGTATGTGTCTCTCACTTTCCTTTTGTTTATCTACAAGTATAGCTCATGCAGACTCTGATTATCAAAATAGTTTTGGTCATGCAATTTTCATGAGAAGACACTAGATGTTACTGTGTAAGATTCAATAAATTCTACCTCAACTATAGGGAGATTAGTTTTAGTTTTTCAAAGAAGTCACTTGCCATGGTCAAGAGAAAAATATAAATTGCAAAGAAAAAGGGACATTCCAGTGTGCTTATACTGGAAAAGTTAAAAGCATATCCCCCACCACCCCCGCTTGCAAATTAAATATATTAAGAAAATCATATTGAAGCTCGTACTGAGATAGATAGTGATATATTGGAGGTTACATAAAATGATTAGCAGACATTCGATGTTGATCAGCCAAAAAATAGTAAATCAATGTAGAGGTATACAGGCTACAATCCATCCTCTCCCTTAGAAAGAATAGTGTAAAGATTCGCCTCATTTCATCTCTATAGAAAGTACTTCCAACTCAATTGCAAATGGTGAAACAACATAATTGGAAACAATACTGCAGGTGATTACAACCCTTCCATTATTATTGTAAATATTCATTTGAAGAAGGATGTTAAAAGAGAAACCAACAATGGATCTGGGTACAACGATTCATCCTACAACTCTATTTTCTTACTTATCTCAGTAGAGTTTGAAATGGGAACCCAATAATATGGAAAATGAAATGGTGCTGCTTATGTCAATGTTTGACCCTACTTAGTCCCAATAATGTAGATTCTCTAATAGAGTGCGAGGTATATGGTGTCCCCATTAAGTATTTTTTTTTCAAGGATAAAATTAGGTCTAAAAAATGGATTAGGTGACCACTAGATTTGGTTCCCTTAGAAATACAATGTAAACACAATTTTGTGTAGTAAGAGTAAATCCTTGTAATACAACACGGTTTGAAACTAGTAATCAAATGAAGGTTTTGGTCTTCAAATGATTTTTAGGGAGTACTTGCAAGTTCATTCCACAAACATTTTGTTACAGAAATCTTCAACATATGCACAAATGAGCCCCAACACCTTTTATAGCTTTTTTGGAGGGAATTTTCAATTCAAAATTATAATATTTTTTCCCCTCAAAATTGTCATTTTTAAATAATAATAACATTTCATACACAAATCCACCTTTAACTAGGCATGCAAATTTTAGTACATTTCATTGCCTCTCCAACGAGCTAGTACACTAAGTAGTCCTTTTATGATTTATCAACATTAGATCACATTAGTGAAATAGTAATTAATTATTTAATAACCCATCCAACTTGTGATGAAAATTACACTAATGGATCTTTCATTTGGAATAGTATCAAGTCCACTAAAGAGCTTATAGTTAAAGGGAAAAGATGGAAGCTGGGAGATGGTAGAAGAATTGATTTCTGGGATGATGAATGGATTCAACCTGAGCCTCTATCTAGAAAAATTGATTGGAACCAAAGAATTGAGAGATGAAAAGAAACTATTGGATTGAAAGCAGTAGACTACTAGCAGGACAATAAATGGAAGAATCTGGAAGAAGTTTATAAAAGATTTATTCCCCTCCAACAAGATCTTTAGACCTGGTATATTAAAGATAACATCCAAGACTCGATTGTTCAGAATCCTTCATCGGATGGTAAGTATACTATGGCTTCTACTAATAATATCATCACTAAAAGAGAGGAAAGGCCACCTTGTTCCTTTGTGTGGTATAAATTTCTTATACCTAAAATTATTTTTTTCTTTTGGCTCCTAATTCAAAACAAACTGCTGACCCTTGATAATTTGTCTAGAAAAGGGATTTATATTGTAAATAGGTGCAATCTCTATTTTGAAAATGTTGAATCATGTGATCATATTATGCTCCATTGTCCTTTTACTCACAAAGTGTGGGACATTATCTTTCAAAAATGGAATCTTTGCTGGTGTTTTCCTTCTTCTTGGCAGGACTTTGTCACCCAATGGAGCTACCCTCCAAAGAACCTTATGGACAAAGACCTCTGGCTTCTCATTCCTCCACACTTTTGCTAGAGAATTTAGAAAGAATGTAATAATAAAACTTTCAGAGATACTCTGGCTTCTCCTGAAGTGATTAGTAACCAGATATACAGAGCACTAGATGAAAACTTTACTTGTGCTAAATCAGAATCTAATTTCACTAAAAGGGAAAGTGACAAAAATAACAAAGAATCTAATCCTATCAACCTAAGATCCATGGCTACCTGGATTTCACCTCCTGAAGACTGGGTTAAAGCTAACTTTGATGGAGCTGCAAAAGGCAACCTGGGAAATGCTGGAGGTGGAGGCATAATTAGAGACCATTATGGCAATTGTGTTGGTGCTATTGCTGCCCCTATGGGAACCCAATCCAATCATAGGGCGGAGGCTATGACAGCCCTTAATGTTATTATGTTGGCAGAGGAAATGGGCTACAGAAACGTTTGGCTAGAAGGTGATTCCTTAAATATTATCAATAATATCAAAGGTATTTGTAAGGCATCCTAGACAATTGAACACATTATCAATAAGATAAAACATATTGCATCAAATTTTTCCTCATTCTATGCAACTCATAATTTTAGGGAAACCAACCAAGTTGCGGATAGCCTTGCCAACTTGGGAGTTAAGAATGAAGTCATGTACAAGTCGCACGGGAACACAAAAATTAATGATGAAGTGGAATCATTGCTCAATTATGACAGGTTCAATCACAAGACATGTGAAATTTATCGCATTAATCATTTTGGTTAATGTTGATATGACCTGGGGTATGGTGATGATGTCTTATCTCATGATCGGTAGCATTTGTGATTACTTCCTTTATACTCAAGTTAACTGGGATTTCATTAATAACTCTGTGATTTCTAAAATTTGCAATTGCATTAAGTGGAATTTTAGTATGAAATAGAAATGTGAAGGAGAATACACTAAGAATGAAGAGAATGAAGATATGGGGGGTGATTTGAAGAGAGAAGAACCAGTGGTTTGTATTTGGAGGAATGAAAAAGAGGTGTGGAGAAAGCTCAAGAAGGGAAAAGTCCATAGATATTTGAAGCGCCTTCATGGTAACAACAAAAATGTTACGAAGGCCTTTGTCAATGGGTGGGATAATGGTAAAGTGAACATCCTTGGCAAATCTGTCAAGCTAACTCTGGATTGTTTGGATGAAATCACAGGCCTTCCGCTAGAGGGAATGCAATACATTAAAGATAAAAAAGAGGGCAACAAAGGGTACAAAAAATTCCCCAAAACTGACGAGGAAAGGACAATGTTGGTGAAGAACAATCTGGACTACATCAATATGTCAAACATTAAATGCATTTGGGCATTTGTGATAAGGGAAATCATGGAATATTTTACCCTGGATGGAAGATTATCTAAGGTATACAACTATCACTTTGTCTTGGCAAATCACTTTCATCATGACATTAGGGTTTGTTTTCCCTTCTATCTTTTAAGTTTGTTCAACCAGAGCATCATTGATCATAGGGAAAAGTCTTCCCCTGTATTACATGAAGGTCTTATATTGTTGATAACAGACTATGTTAAAGACCATATCCCTAACCCTATCCCCAAGAGCATTAAGAATTTTAAAAGGAAGAGTATGAATATGCCCACTAGTAAGAGCCCTAGTAAGCCTAAAGCTAAAAAAAGTCGTAATAGCCCTGTTGAGCCTGATATCTCCTTATCTATCTATGAGGATATTGAGGGCATGAAAATAGATGATGTTCAGGAAGTTGTCTCTTCTGAGGATGAGGGTATCATTAGACACCCAAGCAAAAATGATGATCTTAATACTAAAAATAGTAAAGTTGAGCTGCTTGAGGGTAAAGGCCAAAAAGAGGAAGACCAGAAAATGGAGAACATATTCTCAAGGAGATCATGGTTGAAATTGACAATATCAATGACACCCACATCGAGGACCTCACTACCAATAACGAGGTGGACAAGGAGTAGGATCAAGAAATCTAGGATTCTAATAGGGAGTTGGGGGATAATAATACCCTTATTGAGAATCGCGATGGTAAAACTGTTGAGGAGGAGGAATAGAACCAAGATTTTCATGTCTCTCATAATGTGAAGGGGCAAATGGAATTTTCTAAGATCAAAAAGCTAAATAATAAGAATGAAGAGAAGATTACTGTCCCTGATGAGGAAACTATTAAAGCTGTCATTGATGAGCACATCCATGAAATCCTGAATGATGAAGGTGAACTGAAGAATGATTAGAAGATTAGAAGCCTTAATGAAGAGATTTGTGAGAGGGAGGTCAATGTTAAAAGGATGGCCTCTCTTACCTTCCTTCAAATGGCCAGAAACAAAGCAGAGAATAGATACAAAATGGATAAGTGGATTCAAGACGACATCAATTAGATGAATGCTAACCATAAAAGTATGGAAGATAGAATTTCTTTTCTAGAGGATATAGTGGACAAAATGTGCAATGACTCTGTTATGTATTAGCAAGGTAATGATGTGTTTGATAAGGTTAACAACATGGATAAAAAGATTATCATTCTGGTAGATAAAAGGCTTAAAAATATGACTGA
Organism: Thuja plicata; assembly: GCA_018584345.1. NCBI lineage: Eukaryota > Viridiplantae > Streptophyta > Pinopsida > Cupressales > Cupressaceae > Thuja > Thuja plicata. The sequence continues at coordinate 463,387 of MU224111.1, forward strand.
TAAGATTAACAACAACAATGCACTTCTGAAAAAAATTACAAACATCAGCAAAATTGGCATGAAAAACTCTGTGGATAATATGAATTCTCTTTATAATCTTCTCAAGAGTAACTACAATGACAAGGTAAAGCATGAGATTTAAGACCCCCAAGAAATTCAGATTTTGGGTCCTGGATCTAGGACACACTCTAGCACAAAAAGGAAATCCGATATCTAGGCCAAAGATATTACTAAGCTGAGGGATTCAATCCAGTTCCTGTAGCTTTAGATGGTCAAAGTTCAGATGCTAGAAGACCATATGGAAACTGTTTAGCTGCTAGGCTAGAGGTTGTTGGTTGCTAGAATCTTTTTGTTCCTCGACTGCTAGGAGTTTTTTTTTTTTGTTGTTTGTTGTTTTTCTTTGTTCTGATCTCTAAAGTTCTATCTGGGTTTTAACCCTTTCTCGGTGTACTATCATGCTTGAAAACTCATTATTTTTCTTGTTTCTTCCTGTTTATCTTTCTACTTCTATGTAAAGGGTTTTGAGGCCCCTTCAAAACCTGTTGTTACCTTAATCAAAAATTCATCCAACTTGTGGAAAGCATTAAAACTGAACTAGAATAAAACTTTGATCACACTTGGATGCTACTAAAGATGTAGGATGATGATCGGAGCCAATTGCATCCCATAAAATGTCTTTTAGTGCAGCTATGCTATAAGTATGGCTATGCCCCATAAATAGAATTGCATATACCATTTTTTCACACTAGCCTATTCATATCTTAATTTATCAATTTGATGCTTAAGAACACCTTTGAAGATATTCTATAATTTGATATGCTTGTTTCATTTGAGAAATTATTTGGCACTGGAATGTTGAAGTAGCTGTTATGAAAAAGTAGCTGTGATGGAAAAGTGATCCAAAAATAGGCATTTTCATGATGGAAACAAAGGTGTGTTATTTGTGATCTTGAATGAAATTGAGAGACAAAAAAATTTGGGACTACTTGGGTTCCATGGCTACATATTTACTCTAGGTTTCAATATTTTATCTGTGTTGTCTTGGCCAAGCATTAGAGTGTTAATGTTCAAGTATAGGTGGTTCTGTAGTGTTTAGCTTTTAGAAGTTGCCATCATAAAATGTTTATCACTTGTCAAATTCTATGTTCACCCAAGAATTTTTACTGGTCTAGTTGTCCACATGTTGTACAAGTGTTGAGTATAATATCAGAGCATCTATAGACCAATCTAGGAAGTCATTTTCAATGTGTTGATCTTCCAAAGTGATATGATCTCCTATAGACTACTTTACACATGATAGTCATTGGTATATTTTTATGGATCTATATATCTTATGAGAAAACACCTTTTGATCTGTCAAATTTCTAAGACTTTTGATCTTCCCCATGTCACATCATTTCCATATGTGGTCCATCAATCATAGCATATTTTATTTTGACTAACTTTCCAATATTTTCTTAATATTCTAGATGGTATAGTTGACCAAAGAACTTAGATAAAAAACAATTTCTAACCAAGTGAGACTAAAAGAAAGAAAATTCAAAGATATGATGCTAATCAGAACCAAATGAAACACCATTCCTTCCATTTGTCATTTTCTTCACAAATCGATTCTTAGAATATAACAATAGAATATTGACTCCAATTTTTCAGCAACCATATCTTTCAATTTTATATGCATAGGATAGAACTTATCATTTAATTTTTTAGCAATGTTCCCATGCAACCAAATTTAGAAATGTTCATTTCTAATATTCCTACAGCAACCAAACTATGAGTGGAGACAATTGGTTGTGTAGTGCTTGCAAGTGGCAGCAAAAGTTACTTTTCTTGATTCATGTAGTACTTGCAAGTGGTGGCAAAAGTTAAAATGCCTCATCTTCAATGTATCATCTATCAAAAAATTTACTGAAATAGGAGTGGAGAAAATTGGTTGTGTAGTAATTTAGAGTGACTACACTAAAAATGGAATCAGTGTGCTGTGTTGGAGATTTGATTCTGAACAGTTGATCGATTGTATGTTTGTCATTGATGACAACATATAATACATAGTATTACTTCTATATGTACTTATCAATATGATGACATGAAGACCAGCGTGGATAGATACATGTTGTTGACATGTTTACTATGCTATGTTCATACACGTAGACTTGGATATGAAGATTCAGTTAACATATGTAATTCTGTTATTGATGGTTACAGTTCTGGAGGAATAACGGTTTAAGGCCGACATATGTAACGTGTTGATTGAGTTGTGCCTATCTTCAGGATATGCATGTGTATATTCATGATGAGTTATGAGTTTTTTATATTAATCTAAATGTGCCAAATGTGTTTCAAGAAGATTGCAAAGTTATGGTTAAATTGATGAAGCCGACTCAGTGAAGCGACGCATCTATTCAGTTAGTACTTGCGCGGTTGTAATTATGCTTGCGTGCTTAGTAGATCTAACAAGGATGTTAAGAAGAGTTTTCCTATAGGTCCCATGATCTCATACTTGGTGTATGTACTTATAGAAGGTCATTTGTGATAAGAAGAGTTGTGAAAGCCAGAGATTAGAAAAGCAGAGAAGAGTGTTAAAGCAGCAGAGCTATATTTATCATATGTTGATAATATAGATATTGAAGGTGAAGCTTTCAGAATATAGATACGATTGTTATAGTGCTTTACAAGAGGTTAAAGCATTGATGCATAAAAGGAACTAATCAGACAAGCAGTGTCACAAACAACAGTTCACCTTGTTGATACAGTGTGTATCAAATAACCAGAAGGTTGTAGCCTTCACCACTTGGATAGTGAGTCATTGGACAGTGAGTCCTCCACCTCTAATAGGGTTATTGTAAAAGACTCCTAATAGGGTCTGACCCTTAACCAGGTCACTATACTACTGCATTGTAATGTACAACTCCTAACAGGGTTGGAAGATCTTTTAACAGGGATCAGTATAAACAGTATAGTTCTTTGTGGGTACTAATTCCCACTGGGTTTTCTACCATTTGGTTTCCCCGTAACCAAATTGATGTGTTATGTAAAGTGTTATCTGTATGTGCATTTACTTTGTATCAATCTAGATTAATAGGTATAAGATAAAGATTTAAAATTGCAGATAACTAATTCACCCCCCCTCTCTCAGTTATCTCTGAAGTATTCTAACAATTGGTATCAGAGCCAAGTGCCTTGGAGAGAAATCCTAATAGCTTAAGGTATATTTGATGGCATACTTTAGAAAAGAGAGCCCTAAGTTTGATGGAGAGAACTATCTGGATTGGAAGAACAAAATGATAACACATCTACAGTGCATTGGATTTGAGATCTTTGAAATTGCTACACAAGAAGTT
>MU224111.1:472285-500592 GCA_018584345.1 Thuja plicata
AGTTATCTCTAAAGTATTCTAACAGGTTGTATTGTAAATAATTGCAAGTATGGAAGAAGAGAATTCAAAGCCACTGGAGGGTTCATTGTATGCAATAACGATTGTAGGCTATGTAAAATCTAATGGAAATGCACCTTACACTGCAAGGTAAAATTTGTGGAGCATAGACTTCTAAGACATAATGGCCCTATTTTATAGTGTAGGTAAGGTATTCTATCCTCTCCTTTGTTTGAAAAATCTAAGCGAATTACATCTACTAAAGTAAGCCCAAAACACAGAGAAACTCACATATTGTTGATTCTTTAATGTTTTTGTATCCACTTGTTCTTAAAGAATTATTTCTTAATATCTAAGATTCTAAAAGGTTTAGAGATGTAAGAAGAGTTGGAGATGCTTGGTGTGTCCAGTCTGGCAAAGCTTGGATTCAGACGAACTCAGAATATTTACAATGGCTGTTTGAAATGCTATTTTCAAATAATTTTGATAGAATTTTGTTCTGGAGGCCATATTTTGTAACATGTGTTTTCTTCTAACAAACATTGGCAAATACCCGCCACCGAAGGAATTCAACAATTAAGGGGAAAAATTTAGATCAATCAATTTTTTTATCTAGTTCTAATTGAACAGATTTTAAAGTATTATGTTGAAGAGTCAAGGGAAGAGAAAAGTTTTGAAAATTATTTGATCAATTTGAAATCAAAACTTATTTTATCAATCCTCAAATAGCCATGAGCATAGGATTTTGCAATCTCAGAGGGCTTGATTGACTATCATATTCGATGCAGAAATTTGATACAAACTGGGAAAAATGAAAATGATTTAAGGCCAACAATTGGAATGTTCAAGTTGGACTTGCAGCTCTACATCATCATGATGCTATGAAGCACTCAATTTGATTAATTAAATGCTTGAGTGAATTGTAGATAAGATATTGATTCATTATAACTCATTTGAAAACCGTAAAGCAATTACAGATAGAAGTAAAAAATAATTATAGTTTAATATAAGTTGTAAATCAATGAAGCTTCCAATGCATATAAGACTATAGCACGTTATGACTCTTTGAGAATTTATAAGTAATCACAGATAGAAAAATAAAATAATGGTATTTTAATGTAAGCTACAAATGAATGGCTTCCAAAGCATTTGAGATCAGACTGCATTACAAATCATTAAAAAACTATAAACAATTATAGATAGAAGTAGAAAATAATGACATTTCCTGTATTTTCAAATGAATGGCTTCCAATGCATTTGAGATCTTAGTGCATCATAACTCATTGGAACACTATAAACAATTATAGATAGATGTAGAAAATAATGACATTTCCTGTATGTTCAAATAAATGGCTTCCAATGCATTTGAGATCTCAGTGCATCATAACTCATTGGAACAATATAAACAATTATAGATAAAAGTAGAAAATAATGGCATTTCCAGATGATTCAAAATTAAATGGTATGTTTTGATCATTCCCCTCTAGTCAGAAACAAAAAATAATAATTTAATTTGATTTTACACTCTCTAATTGAATTGTAACAAAAGGTCCTCTTTAAGGTCATCAATTCAGTCCATGTCCAAATAGAAATGTTATAATCCATGATCTTACCAAGTCCCATTTTCAAATACTAGTCTTTGATGTCTCTGGTTTTCATTATATTAGCAATTAATACAGAGATTTTAAATACATCCTATTTTAAATTATTTTATTAACTTATAATTTATTTTGTTTTACCTTAGCTATTTTATTTATTATGTACATGGAAGCAATCTTTTTTGAAATATAACAGTAATTATTACATATTATCATTATGCTCCACCTCTTGTTTTCATTATGATCTTAGCAAAGTTCTAAAATTGTTCATAAATTATTCATTACACTGTGTTGACTTCACAGACAGTTTTTTCACTGCTATTTCCTTTCCATCTTTTGTTCTTCCCTGAAAGATGAAAACAAAATAAGACTTCTCAATGTAATATTGTAATATTTTATTATTTTTGATTATATGCAAGATACTACTAATGCTTGAATGTTTACATTTTGTATATTTATAGCTCAAATAATTGCCTATGAAGAAAGTCCACACCTAGAAATATGAACCCAGAACAAAATAACAAGACAATTGCTAGATTGTGGTCTCAATTCAAAAGAAAAGTTGATAAATGTAATTATCCTTGCAAAAAGTGTAAGGGCTTAAAGAATCGAATAATTCTAATCACAACAGCCCAAAATCATTGTAGGCAACATGGTCACGTTTAAGGGGGAGCAATTTTCTTCGATTGGTGAATGTGGATTTCCAACTGGAGGAACATGGAGGTGTAAATATCCAAGCTGAGGATAACGCTCCCATGTAAGAAGATGATCCTATGGCAGAGAAAACAATTGAAGATGATGGTATTGGCATAGCTGATAATGTGCCAAAGGACATGATTGAAGAAGGTGGTATTGGCATAGCTGATCAAGATGATCATGATGATGGTACTAGCGCATCTAATAATGATGATGAAGATGGTCTTGATATACCTATACTTGAGAAGGAATATGAGCCCCTATATCAAGGCTCCCAAACAACTCTTCTCTCTGCTATAGTGTTGTTGGTGAACTTGAAGGTTATGAATGGTTTAGCCAATGTAGCAATGTCACGTATGCTAAGGTATGTCATTTTTGTCATCTTCAATGTTAGCATACCATTACTATTCATTATATTAACAATTCATATTTGTTGTTGTAGGTTGATAGGTGAGTTTTTTTTACCACCATCAAACATTCTACCTTGTTCATACCAAGAATTATCTACCATTATGAATCAAATTGGAATGAAGTATCAGACAATACATGCATGTCCCAATGATCACATTCTATATCATAAACAACATGAATTTTCAATAGAATGCCCTGATTATCATATTAGTAGATATTGGTCAAATAAAAAAAAAGGTGCCTCACAAGGTTCTTCGGTACATTCTTATTATTCCATGTCTTCAATGATTATTCAGGTGCACTAGCTTGGCACAATTTATGGATTACCATGAATGCAATAGAAGTCAAGATGACATTATGTGAATGCCTACAGTTGGTTCTACATTTAAAGACATAGAAACAACATGGCCACACTTTAAATAAGAACCTCATGACCTCAAGCTTTCATTGGTAGCGGATGGTGTCAAACCATTTGGAGATATGATATTTGTTTACTCAGTGTGGCCTTTTTTGTTATTAACAATAACATTCCTCCTTGGATGTCTATAAAGAGGGAGCACATAATGTTGTCAATGATTCTACCAGGTATTTTTTCATTTAATATTTATCTAAATTAATTTATAAACACCGCATCAAAATGCTCATAATAATTATGTAATGTTTTTGTTCATTCAACTAGGTGTTGGGATTAATGGGAAGTAGTACTGAGAGGGGAGGGGTGAATCAATACCTCTAAAACTTTTTGTATCCTTTAATCAATTAACCTTTGTAATCAATTGCATGTCCATTTAATCTGATCTAAACTATCTTGATGTGAGTTATATCAATTCATAACATTAATAAACATGTGAATCATTCATAGAAACATTCATGAAAGTAATTGACACATAAGACAAGATATGATATCACAGAAAAATCCTGTTAGGAAGTAAAAAATGTAGTGGGGATGGCACCCACAAAACTTCACTATCTGCATATTGTAAGGGGCTGGTTAAGGCTTACAATTTGATCACTTTTGATGATCTACTATGTTAGGAGTATCGATGGGGACCTATTAAAGTCTACTCTGTTAAGAGCTTTGGAAAAACTATTAAGTGTGCACTCGATTAAGATATTTGATGCTGGACTGGTAAATCTACCTTCCTTGAAAGGATTGTTTATCACTTTGCTCCACTTGTTAGAATGATAGAAAATTACAAATTGACCTGGTAAATGCAATCTACTATTATTGATATAGATCCAATTTAGTTTACATGAAAAACATTATCACATAAATGTGATTGATTAATACCTCTAATTATTGGTTTCCTATGTTCTTGGTTCTGCTAACCAAATCCTTCTTTTTCTGTTCTTGTTCTTGAAACTCTTAATTCAATCCATAGATGTGGTCGTTCTATTCTCCTCTCTCTTTTTCCTTCTCACACACATTCATAATGAATGATTGCGTCATCTATTTATAGATGGATTGACTTCATTGAGTTTTGATAAAAAAATGTTAACTCTAAGATCAAGTTTACAACTTATACCTAGATCTCCTAGTCTATGTGTTTTAAATCAGTTAGACTTATTAAAACACTTACATTAATATTTCTTGTCCCTAAAGAAATGGATTTAAAATATTTAAATATCCTATAAAAATAATACACTTTCTTTATCTGACGTGGAAGTCAGATCCACTTTTTGTGGGTTGCAACTGACTTTCGGTTCTGTCTGTCAGTCATGCTTAACTGTCCTTCAGTTTTGTCTATCGGTTGCACTGTATTTGTCTTGTCGGTCTGCACTATGACTTGCATTTTGAGTTCCTCTGTCGGGTTCCACTTTATCTTTCTACTTTGTGACTTTTGATTTACACACTGACTTGTTTCATCGATTCTCTCTGTACTTCGTCATCTTTGGTGATCTCTTAATCTAATCTTCGGTTTTCTCTTTCCTGTCTTTTGGTGTAGGCATACCGAAAGTGTTGTTTGTATACTAATGGAAAATTAATGTCATCACTAGGTAATTACCAAGTTAAAGATATGAACATGTATATTGAGCCCCTTATTGACGAGTTGTTGAAGTTATGGAATGGGGTCACTATGTATTACATCTCTAGACCAATAGGATAAAGACACTTTCAATTCCATGCAATGCTTGTATGGACAATACATGATGCCCCTGGGCTAACTCATTTTTGCAATATGTTATATATTGTCAAGGTCACATATTTTTGGTATGTTATAGTGCTTACACATTATTGTTTTATTTTTAAGTTGCACATGATAATTGTACATGATCCAATTGTATAGTATATTTTAGTTCTTTAGACAAAGGATAAATTCACATGTCTAGTTTGTGGTCCAAATATGAAATCTTGTCTTTCAAGAAGTTTAGGAAAGTAGGTGTTTGATGATTTTAGGCCCTTTCTCCACAATAATCATAAATATCAAATTATAGAAAAACATCTTTTTTATGGGAAAGAAGAGACAACACCAAGGCCACGAAGATTGAAACATCGTCTATGGAAGTTGGAATACAATAGACTAAATCGTCAAGGTAATGTCATTCCATTTGATAATTTTTGTTTGAAATTTATATTTTGATAGTCTTTTATTTACTAATAATGTAATTGATACTCATGAAGGTCATCAAAGCATCAATGAACAACTTCCTAGAGGAATAAAAACTCATCCTAGTCAATTTAGTAGGTTTCCGTACTACAAGGATCTCCCAATCATGCATTTGTTTGATGCTATGCATATTGGAAAGAATGTAATAAAGACACTATATAAAATATTGGATGGAAGGCATGACAAAGAAAATATTTCCAAAATTTGTAATGACATTCATAAATCCAATCATCCACTGAAAAATTTCATTGAATCAAATAGCAATGGAGATCGCATAAATACAAGTGCCCTTCCTTGGTTAGTAACTGAGCAACAAAGTGATGCATTAAAAGAAGTCATAAAAAAAACAAAATTTCCAACAAGATTTGCTGCAAATATAAGCAGTCTTGTATTAAAGAAAGGTGATTTTGGGCCAGGGTTGAAAACACATGATTGGCATACCTTCGTCAAGGTAAGTTATGTTCTTTATTTACAATATATTTGTAAAATTGCATATACTTTTTATTGTAATATTTTACAATATATTGAAAAGATCATTTTTTAATTATTGCAGTATGTCCTACCTCTATCCCCCCCACACCAGTTTGACAATAGTGTTAAACAAGTTATATATGATCTTGGAAAATACATGAGGTTAGAAGTGTTATTTCTTAGACTTGCTGTATAGATATTATATTTATGACTTTCTTTACTTTTTATTTAATTTATTGTATATTGTTTTCTAAAATCTTGTTTATATGATCTTGCGAGTTGAATCTCTTATAGGTGGTTATCATCTAAAGAAATTGATAAAAAGGATATAAAATATTGGAAGAGAAAAATTCCCCATCTTATGGGTGAAATGCAAAAGTGTTTGCCTCCAACTTTTTCTTAATGCTCAAGAACACTACCTCATACATCAAGTTGAGGAGATTGAATTGAGTGGACCTGTACAAACTAGGTCAATGTGGATGGTTGAGAGGCACCTAAAATTTATGAAGGACTTGGTTTGACAAAGAGCACGTCCTGAGGGTTCTATGGTGGAGGGATATATGGTATACTAGACCATGGTGTACATTAGTGAATATCTTCCCAAGTTTGTAGAAAATATCCATGTAGATCGCATTTGGGATCCCAACTCTATTAAAAAATTTGAAGGGGAGTAATTTATGGGGAAAGGTAGATTGAGGAAAGTGAGAGGTAATTATATGATGTTATTGTAGTTTATTAATTCTTATAAATCTTCAATATAAGTTGTTTCTAAGAGGTGTAATTGTTTTCTTTACACTTGGTTGTGAGTGGGATGTACTACATTTGTATATTGCAAACAATATTGATTGGATGACGGTATAGATTCAACAATCTCAAAAAAATAGTCGCTCATAACATGGGATGGTGTTGCATCATTGGTTAAAGAATCTCATCATAATGGAAATCCCAATGTTACGCCAATGGTACTTGATCTAGCATATGGTTTAAGAGGTAGAAAGGTATGTATAATTTTACTAACCATGACCCATAAGTTTAATCTCAACTCACAGATCGATGCAAATAATCTTGACATGTTTGAATAATTGCATATCAAACACCACAAAGCTATGTATTACCATGGCCGTAATTTTTGCATAAAAAAGTTAGATGACCGGAAGACAACTTGTGATTTTGGGATAAGTACAGTCTTCAAGGTCACTAATATTTCATCTAGAAATAACATACATCCTCAACAATCTGAGAATTGATACTATGGCATTTTGGATGATATACTTGAGTGAAACTTTAATTCATTCAAATTAGTTCTATTTTTCATCAAATGGTACAGGCTACGGCTGAATCAAAATGATCCTAATAGGACTATTATTGAACATGATAGTGGATTTACAATGATTAATACAAGGTAATTTGAGCTAGATGGAGATGAGCCCTATGTTCTTCCAATCCAATGTGAGCCAATATTTTACTTTGGCATTTCACATAAACCGGGTTGGTAATTTGTTGTTAGACATGATCCAAGAGGAAGGCTGGTAAAGTATAATGTGATGGAAGAAGAAGAAGAAGAAGAAGAAGAAGAAGAAGAAAATGATGAGGTATTGATTTATTCATAGAAATTTGTTTGACTTGTATGTTTTTATAATTAAGTTATTATGTGTTGAACTCTAATGCCATGGAGTATATTTTTCATCATGTAAATTTTTCCTTCTATGTAATTTGTAGCTTACATATCATGTAATTTTTGGCTAACTTAAGATAAATGATTTACATATGCAGGAAATTTAATGCCTTTGACATGGATCGAAAGGTATAATTTATTATTTGATTTCCTTCTCTTTAGTCAAAAAAATATATAGATCCTACTATGTCTCTCATTTAATGGATTGCAGGTATCACCAAATAGGGATTTGTTTGATTTGTCTTCCTCAAGTGAGGAAAATGGGAGAATAGAAGACAAAAGTGAGGCATCTAGTAGGTCTAAAATAGGGAGATCAACTAGAGGTCAAAAGATTAGAAGAAAATTCAATAAATGAATGCAATTTTTCCTTGCTGAGGGGGGGTTATGTTCTTATGATAGTGAGACCAAAGGTGACAGGAAGGTTCCCTCAAGGTACACACATCTTCAGAAAAAATGGGTACCTAAGGAACTACCTCCAGTTAACACTCATTTTTCTATTAACAAAAGGATATATCACATAGCTCCATCTTCATTACATGGTTTGGGCTTATTTTCCATTTTTGGCATAAAGGTCAATTATAATCAAGTTGTTGAGTTGATGGAGCATGTAGGACCTTGTTACAATTATAATAATTGGATATAGATTGTGCAATATAAAAAAAAAGTAAGCGTAGGTATGCATTGTCACCAAATTATATACAATGCAAATAAAATGATTAAAGTAAAAGGATCGCTAGGTATATTGATGGAAGGCCAAAAGCAACAGGGAATATTGTAGGTTTTATAAATAGCTCTCGACCTGTGTCAACTAATAAGTGACTTAATTGTATATTCGAGGCACGTGAGGCAAATCGTGTATTTGTATGTGTGATAAAATCAATAAGTGCAGGGGAAGAGCTTCTGATAGATTACAATTTGAATCGTGTAGATACAAAAAAAATCCCTATCATGGGATTGGTAAGTATAAAATTTAAACCAATTGCCTCCAATTAATATTGACTCCAATATACAATCTACTGCTTTATTAATAATTTTTTTTGGTAAGTTTATTACTTTCATTTTGTTGTTGATTGCTAAGAATTACTAATCTTTGTCACAAGGTGACATGAATCCACCACAAGAAACAGGTAGGGATGTTCCTCACACACCTTCTTCATCAAAGGTAAACCTTAATTAGTGTAATTATACAAATTATATAGAAACAAATGTCATATTATTATGTTCTTTTCTTTATGGCTTTGGAATTATTTTGATAGAATTTTACTGATATTGATGTTACAACTTGATACTTATTGATAGGGAAAAGCAAAAATAGAAGCAAATCAATTGTGATCTAAAATTGAGGCAGCATTTTTAGATGGCATCGCATGTAGCGCTAACCCTGTCTTCATGGATACTCAGATTAAAAATAAATATACTAAAGAAATTCTTAAACTTGTGATGATTCCAAATAAAACTGAGGAGACAGAGGCACTCAAAGATGAATTGATATGTAGAGTCAATTGTATGAATATAAGCAGTAATTAATCTTAAGAAATAATTAAAGTTCAATAGATATTTATATTTTATACTTTCTTATGGATCATGATCTAAAATATGATGTGTTCTTCTTACATGATTCTTTGACACCTGTGAATCATAGTCAATATGGTGCGGGTTGTAGTGCACAACCTTCATGTAAATAATCCTTAAACCTTTAACCATTCATTTAACCTTTGTATGCATTATTGACTCAACTTATGTTTGGGATGCTTGTAGTACCCCATTTAATCTTTATCCATTGAAAATGTCTTTGCTAATAATGTATTCTTCAACTCATGATGAAGTGCAGACGCCTCCTTTGATCAACAATCTGATATTGCCATCTGCATTTTCTGCAACAAGGATCTTGTAGACATCTTCCTCTGTACCAGCTACAAATGGTAAAACCTTGTTTTCCTATATTTTGTTATGTGCTAATCATGCATTGATTATTTTTCTTGTGTGAATTTTATACACATGGACCTATTTTGTGCACTAATTGATACAGCTACACCTAGTACAAGATCAGTGACCAGTACTAGTGAAGCTCAACCATTTCCTGGATCAGCCTGTGTTACTAGTACTGGTTTTTTTGCGGGGTCATTGTTGTTGAACAAGAAAAATATCTTTTCGTTAAAAGTACCAAAGCTTCTAGGTGCTTTAAAATTGTAGAAAATGATGCTTTTTAGGAAATGATGTTTTTGTAGGAAATGATTTTTTTTATAGGAAATGATTTTTTTTATGGAAATGATGTTTTTTTATGATACTCTTTTTGAAATGACATTGAAGCTATTTAAGCCCAACATACGTAAAAGGCATGTAGCTTCATAATATTGGTACAATATTTTTCTTATCTTCCATTTATTGTACTATATTAAAGTTATGATATCTATCAATTTTGTTTTTTCAAAAAAGGTAGATTGAACAGGATGCTGACTTAAAAAATTAACTCATTAAATATTTAGAGGACCTCTTTGGAAATAAAAATTTTGACAGTGCCCTGATTCTTAAAAAAGAATCCAAACATATAAAGACTGTGAGGGACCAATATAGAAGGGATCTAAAGTATAACCCAAAGTACGAGCATCCTCCTATGATTCCATCGATGGAGTGGGATGAAATAATGGAAGGTGCAAAAGAGAAAAGGCTAAAGGGTAGAGGAATTCAACCAGAAGATAGAAAATAAGGTATGACATAATAGTATTAAGTAGAATGTAATCATGCACTAATTAGTGATCTTTGTAAATATATAATCTAACATGTTTCAAACTTTTCATAGACTGCAAGACACATCAAAAGCTATAGAAGTGAGATTAAAAAAGGTTGGCCAACACAAAGTTGGCTCTGGTGGCTATATGAAACTTCACTCTTGACTTGTAAGTAGCAACATTGGAATTCCGTATCAAATTTATATATATAAGGTTGCAAACAATTTTGTTTAATCAAATCATACATGCAAAACTGATGATATTAAACAAAAAATGTAGGGCACAAAATTCAATGTAGAGCCCACAGATGAAGACAAAAGAATAGCCTTGAAGAAAGGCTATAATGTCATGGCTGCACACCTACACCAAGAATCTGAAATCCATAACAAAGAATCTGCTGCAATAGATGAGACATAGGTAAATTGGTCAAATGAAAATTAAATCAAATTGAATAGTTAATTTTGAACATAAATTGACTATTTCGTGATAACAATGCACATGACATTTCACTGCAGCCTTCAAATCCTATCGCAGAACCTAGGCATGATGAAGAAAATGATGTGCATCATAGTGGTGGAGGTATTAATTTTCTATTAGAAATAAATTAGGTAATTATTAAAACAATTTAACATCTTTAATTGCAATTGGTTGTGTAACCATTTTTTGAATATTTTAGAGCATGTTGAGCATGTTGAGGTGGCGGTAAATGAAAATGTTATTATACATGATGTGGCATTGTCAAGTAAATAAAAATGCATGTTATGTTCTACTGGTTAATGAAATACATGTAATAGTAAAAAAAAGTATGCGAATTTAACCCATTTACTTGTTATTGCAGTAGAGCCCCCTTTAGTGCAGCAGCCTTGTGCTCCTCAAAACATTAGGAAGAAACATAATTTGAGATCACAGAAAGCTATTGAGGAAGATATTGATGCTCCTGGAAGTATTTTCCTTAAGAAAATTAAGAAAAACCCAAAAAAGAAATGATTTCCTAAAAATGCTCTTTGATAAAACTTGTTTGATTAACTTTGTTGGATAATGAAAGAACATTGTTTTAAGTAATTATCTATGAATTTTGCGTATTAATATTGGATTTTATGTCATGTTAATGAATATTGTTAATTGTTAATGAATTTTTTATTAGTGTTGTGTATTAATGAATGTTATGTGATTGTATTGATTGAATGATATAGTTCATAAATTGATGAATGGAGTGTGTAATTAGATGTTAATGAGGAATTTAGATTGATGTTAGGGGGAGGGGGGTGAGGCCAGATGAGCTTCCACCTTCATGTGGTTTGCCTTATTAAGTAGAGAATATTAGAGTATTCTCAAAACCAAGTGAAGCTCAAAGTAACATACCTTCATTATTTAATCAATTTCATTTGTTCTAGGTCTTTGCTCATAAGTGCATTTTGAATGTGTCATTGTCACGAAACTATCAAATAAAAAATTGGAAGGTCCAATAGTCAACTTGTATGGCATGATTCGGCTTCATTTTGTGTAAGTATTCTCTTCTTGAATGTGTCAACCTCTCTTGGCCTAATCTGGATTATTTCATTGGTTTGTGTTTTTGAGTAGGTGAAGTGTTAAATCAATTCCTTTGGACTCCCATTTCCTTACATTAAATACATTTTTCTAAGACTAAAATATCTTTATATAAATATTGACTTATTAAGTATCTTGGAGAGCTTGAGTCAAAATTAGGTCATGAGTTTAATTTAGCACAAGAGTGTGCCACTTGTTGATGCATAGTTGTGTTCCACATTCTATCATAATAGACCATTTCTTTCATTCTAATTGGTTAATTTATTATTTTGATTGGTTTTTATGGTGAAAGAGATGCTACCCATGTACCCATAATAGACCATCTCTTGGATAGGGGCTTGCAAGATGGAACTTTTTGAATTTAATGCTCCATATGATGTTACAAAGGATGATGATTTATCATTTTCTCCTTGCTTGAATATCTTTAACACTCCATTGAAGGACCCTATGATTCAAAGCATTACCAACATACCCATTTGTTCAGGTAAGCTTGATATTTTGAAGAACCATAGATATCTCTTTCCTTGAAAACTATCTATATATGAGAGGTAATTTCATTTTAGAATCCCGAGCTTAAAATTAGTGATGGCATGTCATGTTCTTCAGGAGGGGGTGATTCTGATGTAGAACAAAGTGGTAAGATCCTAACAAAGGAGCCTTCTAAGATTAATAAGGTGTAGAAGATCCTTTCAATAGAGGTTAGGAGATAATTGCAAGGTTAAGAGAAGTAGAGACATTTCTTCTTTTTCAGGAGTAGTTAATTCTGTTACACACAAGGTGCAGGAGATCCTTCCAATAGAGGCTTCCAAGAATTAATTTTCTCAAATAGATGATTTTTTCTGTAGAAATAAGTGGTGAAAGATCTCCTTTCCTGAATACATTGTTTGTAGACAAGATTGATTCTACATTGAAGAATTTTGAACACACAAGTAGTGCTGGCATTTCACCTTGTGGTAAGCTCTATTTTAAAAAGTGCCACAACAAATCTCCTTTTATTGAACAAATCATGTGTTGATGCCTTCATTGTATTGAGCAATTCTGAATTTGTCTTAAGAGTGATATATCCCTTTGTTATATATATATCAGTGATGTTTGATACAATATTTATCATTTTATTGTGTGTTCAGTAATTGGTGCTTGAGCATTGAGAATAATTTGTGACAAAGTTATTGTCATATTTAATCCAATTTTAATTATTCTAGAAACTTGTCCTTCATATTTAGTTATTTCATATCTTCTAGGTGAACAGGGGCAGGATTCTATGCAAATCTAGGTAGGGCCTAGTCCAAGGTTTGGATTGGTTTGGCTTTGGCTAGGGTTTTTGAAGAGTTACATATGTTGTTAAATATAATTTTTATCTTTTAGTTGTTTATCTTTTAATTTTGACTAACTGTTGTAATATTTAATCCTATCTTTAATTTGATCATATTCTAGAAATAAGGCCAAAATCCTATTGTTAAGAAAGAAGCCAGCAATAGTGAAGATGACTCTTCTGATGAGAGTGAGGAAGGACCTACACCTCAAAAGTTGATACCCAAAGTATGTCATATTTTCATTTTATTTACTTGTTTCTGATGATATGTGATCCTATTTTCTATTTGGAGATTATATTAACATGTAAATGCCTTTTAGAAAATTGTCGCCAAGCCAATTGTTAAACAAGAAATCTATACCAATGAGGAGGAGTCTTCTTCTAAGGAGAGTGATGAAGATCCCACACCTCAAAAACCAGCTCAAAAGGTACCAATCATGTTTTCCATTCGCTTATATTTTGGGATTGGTAAATCTCCTTTGTTGCATGTCCTTTCTTTTGATTACTATGGTTGAGATATATATCTTACATTTAACATTCAACTTCTTTACGTTTTAGAACATGTAGCATGTCTTTAGAGGAGTTGGAGCATGATCCTTTTTATGAAAGCTTTGATTTTTTACCACTTGAGCTGATTCCATTTGACATTTGTTAACTTACCTTTTACATTGGTGGTAAAATTGGCTTTTTTGATGTTTTTGTGATTGGAATAGTTGTTTGGCCTGTGTAATTTTCAGACGTCACACAAAATTGAAACAATTTTAATAGTCATGGAAGAAAAAAATAAGAAATAATAAAATCCTTAATGTAGGATTTATGCAGTGATTCAGAACATTGGGCAATGTTGCACAATTAAAAAAAAAGAATCGTTAAAATTCACTAATGTCAAATCTTTGAGATGAAATTTACATTTAGTGAAATCTGTAATCTTTTAGCTTAAACCTGAGAGCATGCAGGTAATGGTTGCTTTTTGTTCTACATATTAAGTATGGAAGTAAAATAAAAGCCATGTAATGTTACTCTTAAAGTTTTTCCATTATACTCATAATCTCAAAATTTTATAAGAACATCATCCATCACATTAAACTAAAATCACTAAAATATTATAAAAACAAAGGGAGTGTGTTTATATCATAGAAGATACATGAAAGGGGTGGGCCTTGACCATTGAAAAAACTCCCATTTTACCTCATATGACTCAAACATAGCATTAGTTGAATGTAAAATAAACACAACACTAGAAGTTTCCCTTAACTATTGTCCATGTATCCATTTGATTTCACAATAAGTTAAAGTGATAATGCATGAATACATTACATTCTCTAGTGGACATTAATATCTAACTTTTAGGCATTTTTTTAATCAATCTAGGTGCATTTTCTATGATTCTACATTTTTTTATTCATGTCTACTAGGGATTTTAGATCTATGATATCTCTCAAAAAAATTTCCCCACCATTATGCTTTGATGCACATCCATACCCTATTCCAAAGCTCCTATTTTGGCATAGACAGGGTGGACGCTTGCAGTGAATTTGGCTTTATACCTGCCAATTGCATTTTTTTAAAGTTTCTAAAGAATTTTAAAAAAATCAATTATCTTGAAATTTTGCACTAGTTGCATTATATTGGATGACATATCTTTGAGGCATTCTGTGAAACAATTCATGCACCTTCTTTGTGCTTACACATTTTGCATACATATCTACCCAAGTATTTTTGACAATAATGGTTGATATTTGTGTACTCTAAAAATGAAGTTCTATGAATATCAAAATGCATTTAGCTAGCATGACTTCCATATATTTTCTTATTTGGACTATCATTCCTTTTTTGGGAATTTTATAGATGAAGACATCCTTGATTTGAATTTATCTTTGTAATATGTAGATGCAAGCTATTTGGAAATCTAGAAAGAAAAAGCTTTCTTGCTACTAGTAACCTTGATGTACTTTATGAAGACTTATAGCATATTTATGAAGACTTATAGCATATTTATGCATACTAATGTTATGTGTCCTTATGGTTCTTTTTCAACTGATAATAAACTAGGGGCCTTGAATGACTTAAATAGGAGCTTGTATTAGATATCTCTACAACATACAGACAACGTCCTCCTTCATTGTTGATAGTGCTTTCATCTCTGAATTAATTAGTCCAATTACTTCTTCCTTTGCTAATACACATTGTGCAACTAACCTCTGTTTTCAACATTAACCTCATTTTTTTGACATATAATAAATCATTATTATTGCACATCAATATTCCTTGGCCACTATTAATTCTTGATGTTCTTTGGCATTGAAGTGACTGCCCTTGATATATGTGTTTTGTTACTGATGTTGTTCCTTGAAATGATTGATGCCCCTGATGTCTACTATGATTGTCCATCATTATTTCCTTCATGTTGGATATGCTTTTTTGTCATTGCTTCCCTTGGTTCCATTTTTTGTCTTTAAGCCTCACTATTGACTGTACTCACTTTTCAAGCATGATACCACTGATTTGACCTTGACATGGTAATTCTATTACCACTGTCTTCATATCATTTTCATTTATAACATTCACATTTTTTGATCAATGATTCATGGCACTATTGTAGCATTTTAATTATTGACATCATGATTATGACCACATCACTGTAATTTTCTTTCTTGTAGCACATAGAAGTTAGCACTAGTTTCTGACACATTGGGACAGTGATTTTACCATTTTCTTTTAGTTATCATTGTCATGACTACTATGATTCCATACACCTGTACCATGTGCCTTGTTTTTGCAATGTCTCCTTATGGTCCTTATCTTGCTTGTTTGTGATTGCAGTCATAGTAGCCATGTGATTTGATCCTCGATGTTTCTTTTGTAATGATTGATGGTACTACTGTCTACTTGTTTTATGGTATTCTCTAAAGGATGTTTTCATGGCCACCTCTCTTTATGTATTGTTGACTACCCTCTAATCGATGAGTATCATAGTCTTCTGTATATCATTAGCATTCCATTATCTATATGACTATTTTTCCTTGGATTTTGATCCTCAAAACAATATTTTCCTCACTTATGCTATCCTTTTTTAAATGAACCTGAAAAATTAATGATTCTCTAGCTTCTTTTCACCCTTATCAGTGTTTCATTCTCAAAATGATTAACCATATTTTCAATCGCCCCACACACAGGTTTTACATCAGATTCAACACTAGTTTCTATCTCTTTCCTATGTGATTTTGATCTTTCATGTTTGTAATGTTACAATATTTTCATTGCACTGCTGTCTTTGATCTATTTTTTCCCTCTCCACTATGTACAACCATCCATCAAGTCATAATTGAAAATGGATTGATTCCTAGTATTATAGTTGTAAATTCTCTTGCAGATATGTATGCAAAATGTGGAAGAATAGACAAGGCACGTGAACTATTTAACAAAATGCCTCAAAGATTTGTCATCTTGTGGACTGAAATGATTTTAGGATATGCACAAAATGATCTTGTTGAAAAGTATTTAGAAATTTTTAAATAAATTCCACAACCTTTTCCAGCATTCTTAAGGTCTGTGCAAAAATGGGAGCTTTGGAATAGGGTATGAGCATACACCAAAGTATAACATAATGGATTTTTTATCTGATTTTGTAGTTAAAATTGCCTTGGTAGACATGTATGTGAAATGTGGAGGCATAGATAGGGGACATGCACTATTTGACAGAATAAATGTAAAGGATGTCATGTCATGGAATGCCATGATTTCAAGTTATGCACAAAATGGATTTGTTAACATCCTTTGTAAAATTTGTTTATAAACTTGTGATAATAGAGTTGTGGAGCATAAGCATTTGTGGAATTCAAGTGAATCATAATCTTGATTATAACCTATTGCTTATATTTATTTGCTTTTTTATAGGGCTTGTCATTGTTGGGAATACAAGATTGGGAAAGCAAGATGTTGAGAGCGGGGGTGAATCAGATCTTCAACTTTTATCACTTAAAATAAACTGATCCACAATCATTCATAAATGTAATTGATCTATCATCTAGTAGCATCCATGACAGTAAATAAATAACACAAGACACAGAATTTTGATAACCTAGAAATCCAATAAGGTAAAAATGGGGTGGGGATGACACCCACAAAAATCTTCACTACTGCAACAATAAAGTGTGCATGTTAGGGCTACAAAATTTGATCACTTCTGGTGATCTACCTAGTTAAAAGTCTGTGCGGTTAAGAGCTACAGACCATTACAATCTACCTTGTAAAAAGATTTAAACTTACAAAAAATTAAGCACTCAGCTAAGAGATTTAGAAAGGTTTGTTAGAACCACTATGTTAAGAGATTTCACCTGATACACTTGTTAGAATGTCTCAAGATCTGATCCTTCAATATGCACTCTAATGCTGATAACAGATCTCCTCTTTTCAATACCTTCTCTAATCTAATAATCTAATATATCTTTACTCTGCTTCTCACTGCTCTTCCACTCTGCCAGATCAATGCTTCCTCTCTCAAAATAGCCCTTTTCACATCTCTCATGTATGCATACACCTTCTCTCTTAGTACTCTACAATTAGGGTAAGAATCAATCTTAATATACTTTACGGATCGGACAATTAGATCTAGATCAATGATCAGNTGCTGATAACAGATCTCCTCTTTTCAATACCTTCTCTAATCTAATAATCTAATATATCTTTACTCTGCTTCTCACTGCTCTTCCACTCTGCCAGATCAATGCTTCCTCTCTCAAAATATCCCTTTTCACATCTCTCATGTATGCATACACCTTCTCTCTTAGTACTCTACAATTAGGGTAAGAATCAATCTTAATATACTTTACGGATCGGACAATTAGATCTAGATCAATGATCAGGATCAAATGCTTATGCCGCTTGGACATTCCAATTTTCTAATTGGCTCCATGCCACATAGTGGGGTCAAATAATTTAATGTGTAATTATCCCATTGAAAATATTAAATACTTAAATAAGTTAGCTCAAAATAGTTTACCTTGAAATTGGTGTCATTTCTGACATACGTAACAAAACTATCTTGCTTGGCACAAAAATACTTTGGCACTCAGCATGGACTAAAATTGGCAACCGTGTGACTTGAAAACTATTATCTGCTTGACAACGATTGTGCCAGATAGCTCAGCCTATACTAGATAGCTCGGCCGTAGTGATGACTAGCTAAAACTGCCTAGATAAATGACTAAGTGTGGGACACTAATGATCAACAAAACTTAGAGATCAATAATCTCCCCCTTTGATATTAGTGGAAAAAACACTTATCATTTATTTTACATCCACAAAATTTACCTGAGTACACAATGTACTCCCTCTTAGATTATACTTCATAGTTCATACATTATCTACATAATATACATGCCTTCAGCAAAAGTATTTATACCTAGTTCTGCACATCTTTTTATGTTTCCTTTCATGTTTCCCCCTTGTTTTTTTCACTGATAGTTGTAGGGGTTAAGTTATATTTGTCCAAAAATAGTTTATGAATCTGTAATATCAATGCAAATGATGTATCCCAACTATCCTTAACAAACTTCATAACCTGCAACTTAACTTCTAGCTCGACAGCTAGACTTACCAAACTATCTGTAGTAGAGAGATGAGAATCTCTCTTGACTAATTCTCATGCTACTGTTGTGCGTGTGTATTTGGGTACTTGATGAAAACAACACAAACACTCAATAAGTCATTATATTAGTCCAAAAGGGTTAGAAAGGCATGTAAAACCCACTAAAACTGACCTATTTCCTTCTAACTAGGAAGAGTGTAATTAGTAACATATCAGCCCTAAGAATATACTACAAATCAGTGATGAATACAACCTAGCATGAAGGATCTTAGATTAAAACAAACTAAAAGATGATAAAGCATGCAATCTAGCTCTAAAATTTGAAATGAAAACAATGCAAAAACATGAAATAAAAGATGAAATATAAGTCTAATGTTAATTCAACAGCATAACAATGTATTTTTGATCTAAAGTGAAGGCTTATTTTCTCTCAAAACAGGCTTCTATTTATAGAAGAATGGGAGAGAGAGAGAGAGGGGGGACAAGGTTCATTTATGAATTAGGAGACTCATAAATGAATATGTAAGAGCCATTAATGCCCAAGGCATTAATAAGGCATGGGAGAGACATAGGCTTAAGGCATCTTCATTAATAAGTCATTAATGAAAGCCTTAAAGAGGTAAGGGAGGATGGCTTGAGAAAATGGACTTTAAGAAAGTCCAGCTTGAGAAAGTGGAATTTCTCAAGTTGGTTGAGTTGTTAATCATTCCTTAATGGAATGTGACAACATTAGGAGGTGGGTTAGAGTAGAATTTAGGATTAGGATTAGATTAGCATGGGTGAATAGGTTGAGAACGGTTAGAACCCAGGGTAGAAGTGGTTGAGATAGGTTAGGTTGGGGTTTGAGGGAATATTAATAGATGAAATAAACTTATTTAATTATTTTAGAAACATAGGAATTAATTATTTAAACAATGAAATTGCTTTTTAATAATTAGGGGACTATAGCCATTTTAATTAAATTAAATAGGCTAGGGGAAATGGGTTAATTGCAAGTGGGGAATTGATTTAGGGGTTTATTTAATTCCTTTATAATTAAATACTATAGCCATGTTTGATTTTGGTTTGATTTGATTGGTTGAAATTGATTTGAATTGTATGGCTATAATAGTTAATATAATTCAGTGATAAAAATCACCTAGGACATTAAATTGTTTTAAAGAATTATGCCAAGCAATAACAGGGTCGTTTGGACATAATCGAGGGTATGATCACACTTAGGGAAAATAGGGTCCATAGTTGGAACAAACCAAATTCAGGTGGTTACAACTGTTAGTTACTTTTGAATAGCCTCCAGATGAGGTATCAAGTTAGCCTGAATTTTTATTAATTTGGCCCTGATTTGGCCATCTTTAGCCATAAGCTCGGCTAATCTCCTCTATGCACAAGTCAACCTATCAAAATGTATGGAGCTAGAACTAGCATCCATGCTCAATGAACTTTATGTTGACTTCATATCTAAATGCAACTTCTCAATAAGCTATTGATTATCCTTTCTAAATAATGTTTCATCACATAATCTTTTGTACAGAGAAAAGACATTATTTTCAACTTCCTCAAGAATCTCAACAAGAGAAGAAAGTTCAACCTGATTGGTAGCAATCTCTCCAGATATCTTCTCCAAGAATTTTTTCTCAAATCTTCTCTCAAACCATTGCAATTTCATTTGCCTCAATATTTTCATCAGTAACTTTCTGCACAATGTGAACTAACTATTCTAGTATTGGTGCTTTCTAATTTTCATCTTCCATATCAAAAGCTTGAACAAAAATATCCTTTATTTCCTGCAGAACTTGCTTCTGCTTTTGTTCCCTCTTCATTTCCTCTTGTCTCTTCTTCCTCTTCAATAGGTCTTGAAGGGTCTAAATCTACTCATATGTCAAACTCTCAAGATCCCATTTAGGAATCACAATAACTTCATCCAATGCGACATTTATGCTTGGTGGCTTTTTCTTGTTTAGCTTCCTCTTCTTGAGCTCTGGTGAGCTAATACTGGCTCAAGTTCTGTGATATATTTTCCTTTGTCAGTATTAATTTCAATTGTTTCCTTCATCTGAGTCAAGATTTCCTGTTGATCAGGTATACTTCCCATTTTGGGTCCAGTGGGAGTAGATGATTCAAAGTGTGGTAGATCCACCAATACTTGTATAGCCTCTTGTTCTGTAGGCTTATATGAAATTTCTTCCATCTTATCTCCACTATCTAAAATTGTTTGTACAACCTCTAAAATAGGTTGATTAATATTTTTTACCTCCTTTTCTCCTTCTTTCTTTGTCTTGGCCTTATTTGTTTGAATAGGCAATTGGATACCTGTGTCTGCCAGCTCATTCTAATCCTCGGCATCCACATTTGTGTTATCTTCAAGTGTAGTGTCAATGGGACTATCCATTGTCAAATTTGTAATTTTCACATCACTTTTTTCCTCTTGTGGTTCAGTCTCAATCTCTGCTTGATCAGTAGCAATTTGGTCTACCATTTCCTTTGGCTCTAAGGTGCCTTCACCTTTCTCATCGGCCTTCTTAGTGATTAACCCTAAAGTCTCCTTCCATATTTTGGTGCTCTATTATACTAAACCTTCAACACCATTTTTCAATATTGCATAGGCTCTTTGTTTAGGAATAAACTTCCTTTGATATTGTTCAATGAATTTGGCAATCTGCTTCTTGGTTAAATTGGGAATGACCTTAGCTAGTGTTCCTTCCCTTATCCATCTTTCAGTCATCAAAGCATACTGCCACTTTTGTGATAAAATATCATAAAGTTTTGTAGGAACAAGGTTTCCTATCTCTATAGGTGTCATCTTAAATGTACACATAATATCTAATAGTGCTTCTTCAATCTTATGCTTGTTCGCTATGCTTTTCTTCTCATACTTGATAAATTTAAATCCTGCTAATCCAGCAGTACTTATTATATTCTTGCATACCTCATCAATATTGTTCATTGGTTTATGTGATGCTATGAGTATTTTTCTGGGCTCATCTGTATCTATCTTCTCCTCATCATCTTCTTCTTCCAAGATTAGTTTCCTCAGTTTTTTCTCAAGTTGGCTCAGTTTTGCCTTTGTTTCAACTTGTTTTCTCTTCCCTGAACTTCTCTCAATAGCATTCTTCTTTGTATATACTTTTGTTGACTCAACTTCTGTAGAAACAATTGATGCTCTTTTCCTAGGCCAGTTAGCAAGAGAAGGGGTAGCCTTAGGTTTGGCTTTGCTTGCTTTAGTTGCCGTGGCAACTACTGGCTGCTTCCCTTTTCCTTTCACAGTGATATCCTCTTCAGGTTCACTCTCCTTTGATATATCTTCTCCATGTCCTATTGATAAACCCAAAGGTGCATCCTCTATTTCTTCATCACTCTCAATTCCAACCATCTTCTTCAGATTTTTGATAATATTTTTCCTTTTCCATAGAACCAACCTTCAAATCCAAAGAGATTTTGGACTTTGCTTCCTCATAATCTCCAAAATTCTTAACAAATCTATCAATCTCTTCTGCTAGTAGATTTTTTATAGCTACAGATGTCTCATCAATGTTCACTTCATAAGGTAATGGCCTTATCCATGATACCCTCGACACTATTGCCTACACATAGGTAAAATCTATGTCTACTAGAAAACATATATCCTTATAGTGTTTCTCAATTAGTGATCTGGAAATTCTGCTTCTCAATCTCATCTTTTTCTTAAATTTGACAAAATATGTTCCCATCACATTGTCAAAGTTATCACCTAACTGTTGAATAAGTACATTGATTTGTTGTGTAATAGGCCTGTCTATTTTCCACACAATGTTTCCAAACGTAGGAAATGTATTCTATATATACAAAAATATGCAGATGAGCAGAGATTTGAACTTACACATTGAGTTCTTTGCCTTTTGAATTGAAGAAAGGTGTAATCACCTAAAAATGGTCACCTAAACCTGAGACCCCCAATCTCAACATTTAATCAAGAAACCCTAATCTTGATTAACCCTAAGTCTTAAATCAAACAGGCAATTCATCAAATTCAAAGTGATCTTACCTAAACCCTAGGTCCTAATCAATCATCATACTTGATTTATTAATTAATTCCTAAAATCATAATACATTGGCAAATAAACCTTATGTTAATTATTTAATTGATATTCTGACATATTAATTAAATAAAAATATAAAATTGTCAATTAAATCAAAATGAAATTAAATTAGTTATAAAAACATAAATGTGCATTCAAAATCAATTAATTTATTAAAAATGTATATGACATCATCAAATTCAGTTGACTGATTATCAAAATGGAAACAATCCAGTTCCACTTAGTTAACTGATTCTCCACTGATTATCATTTTGGAAACATTTCAATTAACTGTGAACTGATTTTAGAAGTTTCCAAAATAAATGACAGTTAGTTCAATCAACTGACTCTCTTGACCAATCAAATCACTTGCACATGGATTGTGCTTCTTCAATCAAATCTGAGCCACTCTTTTTGTTTGATCTCGACCATCGATTCAAGAGAGATTTCTATAAAAGAGAAACTCTTTTCCTTCACAAAGGATCCTAAATTTTTATCTAATGTTATTATACTACATTTTTATCTTAGCTTTCTTGCATGTTTTAGCTTTCATTTATGTAGCATTGTTGTTTACTTTTATTCAAGCATGCAAACATAAACTTAGAGCACACTTTGATTTGGTGCTGTTAAAATCAATATCTCACATTTCATTTAGTGCCTCTAAAACTGAATCTTAATTAGCTTTGGATTAACTACATCTACATAATTATCTTAGATCATTTAGAATTGTTTTTAAATCCTTCATTCAGGTCTTCGGTGTAGTCACTGAGCTTGCGATGATCTGAGAGCAAGCTCATACTGCTGCCTACTAGGAGGCAACAGGTCGATTCATTCACACATGCAAGATAAATTAATCTATATTCATTTTTGTATGTGATTGAAGAGAAATTACCATGTTGAAGTGTATGGATAAATTAGAGGCCCACATTTAGCTATCACATTTTTGGCGCCCACCGTGGGACTCGAACCCACGACCACAAGGTTAATTTTTGTGAGTTTTGTGATAAATTTTTGGGCTGTTTTTCCAGAAATCTTAATGATGTTTTTATTGGTACATGCACATATGACATGATACAGATCCAAAATATATATTTCTGGAAATTTATTTGAGTTATCTCTCATGTTCCATTAGTTTGAATTAATTTCGTTGGGATTTGCAAAAGTTATGGTCATTTTAGTGTAGACTAGTCAGAACCTGATTTTGATGAGATCTGACTGATGTTTTTATTGGTACATGCAAAAATGACATGATATAGATCATTAATTTATATTTATGGAAATTTATTTGATTTATCTTTCTTTTTTCATTGGTTTGAAATAATTTTGTTGGTATTTTCAAAAGTTATAGTCATTTTAGTAGAGACGAGTGAACCTGATTTTATGAAATATGACTGATGTTTTTATTGGTACATGCACATATGACATGATACAGATCCAAAATATATATTTCTGGAAATTTATTTGAGTTATCTCTCATTTTCCATTAGTTTGAATTAATTTCGTTTGGATTTGCAAAAGTTATGGTCATTTTAGTGTAGACTAGTCAGAACCTAATTTTATGAAATCTGACTGATGTTTTTATTGGTACGTGCCATATGAAATGATACAGTTCTAAAATTTATATTTATGGAAAGGTATTTGAGTTAGCTTTCATTTTCCTTTGGTTTGAATTAATTTTGTTGGGATTTACAAAACTTATGATTGATTTAGTGCAGACTGGTTAGAACCTAATTTTTATGACATGTTTTTCAATTATCAAATGATATATTATCTTTGACTAACCTGATTTTCTAACATGTGGGATTGGCAAGCTGTGTGTTTTTTTCTTTTTATGTATTTTTATAACAGTGGGTTGCATGTGCCAGAATAGGTAAGGTTTTCATAACAGTGGTTTGCAGGACGCTAGAAAAGAAGACTAAAACACAAACTACTCACGAATTGGTTTTGCAGGTTGCCTTTGATCGATAGAACACAAAACATTGTGCTTGCATTTTGTTTTTGATTTCTTAAAATAGGAACCCACATGCAGGACTTCTTAAAATTAACATTTATTTTCTATTTTAAGAATGACAATGATGTCAGGAAACTATGCTCTCGCCCTTTTGGGATGATCAAAAATCCAAAAACATTATTGTCATTTTCTTATTCTACTTGAAGTGTCTTTTAGTTTTGTAAACCCAAGGAATTGAATGGACGTATCCTCTCCCCTCGCCTTCATGGATCTTGGGTGAAATAAAAATCCATAAAAATCCTTTAGCGTGGGTACCTCCCAAGTGCTTTAACAGATCCGGTGAGAGTGGGTTGCCCAACCGGTAATAGGCTAAAGCCAAGCCCTTCTGAACCGGTATATAAAAAATGTCATTGTGATTAATGTCACTATGAATATGTGTTGATTGTGATATATCAGGAAGAAGATCTCCCTCAGTACCCTTGTGGTGTGTTAAAACCTACAGAATGTAACTTCTGTAGGTTGGGAATCCTCCGTAACAAAGCTAATCTATCGCAAGTATAACCACCTGAACGGATGCCTTGACTACAAACTTTTTTCTAGTATCCAAAATCCCTCTATTTATTGGCACAGAAGGTCAGAGATCAACTAAGATGTCCCACACTTTCATGGCTCTTAGTAGAGACAATGGTCCCTTGGGAAGTGATTACCCTTGGGATTCAAAGCTTGGTGTGCCTGAGAAGTGAGTGCACTATAAGGAGGAGCCCGTGCCTCCAAGCTTCTAAGTTGTCTGTTATGAGTAGGCATGGCTAAACTTCAGTTCAAGTGGTAATACAATAGATATTTCCCTGGCTATCCTAGGATTATGGTGTCTCTGTTATTTTTACAACAAACATTCTGCTTGATGTGTCTTNTCAAAGCTTGGTGTGCCTGAGAAGTGAGTGCACTATAAGGAGGAGCCCGTGCCTCCAAGCTTCTAAGTTGTCTATTATGAGTAGGCATGGCTAAACTTCAGTTCAAGTGGTAATACAATAGATATTTCCCTGGCTATCCTAGGATTATGGTGTCTCTGTTATTTTTACAACAAACATTCTGCTTGATGTGTCTTGCATGGGTGAAGCATCAAAACAAATAGACACCAAAACATTCAAAACAAACATCAAAGTGATCAACGATTCAAAATCTGCACTTCTAGGTGTTAGCTATCAACTCTTGTTCGATTTTACACATCTGCTATCAAATGCTGAAAATCTATCAACTTGCTATCTAAATTGCTCTTCTACTATGAAGGTTTTGTCTGAATTTTCACAAATATGTGTTCTCATCAACATCATCGCTAGTTTATCTTTGACTACAATCTATTGACAACCTGACTCGTTATTGTTTCAAAATCTTATTTTTTTATGCTAGTCCAGTGACTTGTTATCTTAATCATATTTTTCTACACTGTCCTTATCCTGAGTTATGAGAGCAGGTTCATTAACCTTGACTCAAGATCAAAGTCATTGTCTCTCTCTCTTAGTTGGACTTTATCTCCTTTGTCCTTTGGTCTTGGACTTAATCATCACTTTAGATATTACTTCAGCACCTGACAATCAATGAATTGATTCATCATACCTCCTCTTCAATCTTCTATGCAAGTGCATCAAGACAATCTTACAATGTCTAAAAGAAAATGGGCTAAACCTTATGGTCCTAATCATGCACAAGAAGAGATTCTTTTGGTAGCTTTATCAAAACAACTTCAAACTATGCAATCTCAAATCCAAGAATTAAAGGGGGAAAAGTCTACACAATCCAACAAATCCTCATCAAGCTCAATCTATCCTTTTCTATTTGATCATTATCAAGTGATTGGCTCCAAGGCCCTAAAAGCTATTGAAAACACCACAAAGTCTTCCTCTAGAGGGACTAGTAACATCATGAAAGAAAAACCTTGGGTTAAATGCATGAGAGACTTCACTCCTTTGGGGCAATCTTATGAATCTGCATTAGAAGAGCTTCTTGATAATGATTGCATCACATTACCTCAAGCCACATCACGTGGATGAAGATTCTTGAGTAACTATTGTGTATATCATCAACATAATGAACATAAAACTTCATCTTCCATGGAGTTGAAACATAAAATCCAAGATCTCATAGATGATGGCATAATCAAAGTTGAAAATCCTAATGATTCATCTAATCTTGAGCATGATCAATATCAAGAATCCATGTCTAGAAATGGTTCATAGATCACATCTCCTTCTTCTGCCATTCCTCCATCTCCTAAAGCTTCACCATCTCCATCAAGAACTAAGCCTAATGAAAACTATGTCTACCTTCAGGGACTACCTCTAAAAGATATCCAAGCTAATCAGCAAATGAATACAAGTCCTTCTCAAGATTCAAAGATCATAGACCCAAAGCATCCATGTGCTTCAACACTTATCATGCCTATTCCAAATGATTGTCCATCAGCCTGTCAAGATTCCTTTATGCAGATCAAAACTCCTAACTCATTCTTAGAGGTGGTTCTATGTCAAGAGACCAATCCACAATGTGAAGAAATGAATATCGATAATGATCAAGATCAAGACACCATCCATCCTTATCCAATGGTTGACCAAAGTCACATATCTCAAGAGTCTCATGATGATTTCATCATCCCCTTCTTTTTCTTCCCAGAAGAAACTCTTACACCTATATCTTATCCATTTCCCAAGCAAGATCAAGATATCATTTCCATCATCTCCAAGGAACCTATTGAAATTCAAGAGAAAGGTACCCTTTTCCCACCATATAATGATCCTTGTCAAGATCAGAGCATCCCATCATCCCCTTGTCATACCCCTCCATATCCACCTCTAGAAAACATCATTCCTCTAAATCCCTTTCATAACAATAAATCCTCTCAAGCTTCAGTTGCTCCTATGAATGCTACTCATGCACCTATTGATAAACAGATGAATTCAAAAGAGAAGAGCCTTGGTTGTGCAACTCACTCTAAAGATGTTGATATCCCTTCCACACCTTATCCCCCTCTATTCAGATGTAACCATGTACCTTGACTACCCTCCAAGTCCATTCTTGGTCCCTATATCCCAAAGCTGAAACCATCAAACCTTCTATCTATATTGGGTCCTTATATCCCTCCATCCACTAAGCCTATCACTACTAGCTTGTCATCCACTTATCCTATCCCCTATAAATATCAACAAAGGTATACATCCTTGAAATATCCTTATCAACCAATCCATATGAACTAGTCATGTTAGTCCTATTCATCCACACTCCCCAAGTCTTTTGGAAGCAATTTGGATGTGCAATGAAGAAATCAGAAATCCAAGAATCCACTTACATATGAAGATCACTATGTCCCATCTAATCGACATGTGACTACAAAGAGACCACAATGGTCCACTAAGCAAAGATTAAAATCAAAACAAATATGGGTTCCTAAATCCATCATGGAAGAACTGCATTCTAAGTCCAAGGAAAGAATAACATCAAAGAAAATATGGGTTCCTAAATCCATCATGGACGAATTGCATTCTATATCATCCAAAAGAAAAGGAAAATCAAAATCTACGTGGATTCCCAAGCCTATTCTAAAGGACTTGGATACAAAAAGAAAATCAAAATCTATGTGGATTCCCAAGTCTCTCTTAAAAGGCTTGAACAAA
>MU224111.1:500642-514811 GCA_018584345.1 Thuja plicata
ATCTCCCATCTTCTAACTCCATCTTGGGTCCTCATGTACCAAGATCCATATCCATTCATACATCAAAGCCTCAAACTATTCCATCTACTTTTCCTTCATCTGTCCACTACCCTTCAAGGTGTGTGTCAATGTTGATCTTATCACCATTTCCATCTACCGCTACGCAAACATTTCAATACCCCATCCCATACCCTTTCATCCCTCTTATCCAATCCATCACATAAATCCTTCTCTACCATCACCCTATCAGCATCTTTGAGCATACTTTTAGTGGCCTTCGCCTATCATAGCATATCTTTTAGAGGAGCACTATCTAAAGAGCAAGAAGATTAAGTTACTCCAAAAATATCAAAAGTAAAAAAAAAAATAGAAAATGTGCCTTGGTGAAAACCTGGTAAGTAGACACCTTGGTAGAAAAAGTAAAGAGAAAATAATCCATCCTATGGTGAAAACCACTTCTTATGGCACCTTGGATAAGTACCATGATGAAAACCTGACAAACAGGTGTCATGTGTAATTCCTCCTACTTGCACTCTTCACTTGGGGCCAAGTTCCTTCCATATCATCTTATCCATCACATCCATCTAGCCCGTGAACATCGATGTTCCTTCTACTGATCTTTACAAGGTTGATCTTATCATAAAACATCCTTTGCACTAATCCAAAGCATTCACTCATAGCTTCCATCAACCCTTATCCTGATTTCGCTATCATGGCTATATCCTATCTAATTGACCCCTTGGTCTTGATCAAAATTGAAAAAAAAGCTCTTATAAGTCTCTTGACATGTCCATTCTTTTGGGCCACATGATTTTCATGACATCCTGTCATTATCCTACATACTATGTAGCACTGCTCCCTGAGCCTACATTGCTATATTCTTTTTTCCCTAGCTTGGGTAATCTTAAGGAGACTATCTTTGAGGGTTGCATTCACCCTCTTCATCCATAATTGTCTATTCACCTCATCCATTAGCTTTCTAATCCATCTATAATGATCTCTAAATTGCTAGACATTGGGGGTGAACCAATGTGATCTTGCTTAAGACAAGAGTAATCTCTTAAAAAAATTGAAAAATTGAAAAATGTCCTGAAAAAAATGATCTTGGTGAAAACCTAGCAATATGCGCCTTGATGCATGAATAAAAAAAATTAGAAAAATACAAAAAAAATTGAAAAAGAAGAAAAAGTGCCTTGGTGAAAACCTGGTAAATAGGCGCCTCTTGTACTCAACACTCCATCTATCAATGCTCAATCTTGGAAATCTTTTGCTTCAGTTTGTCCATATCTTTCAGTCACTTTCATGACACTGGTTCTTCTGAGAACCCTCCTGTCTTGAAACTGATCCAGAGTCATAACCTGGGGGCAATCAAATCAGATTCATCCTCGCAGCATGAGTCAAGTCAGTTATCATCATTTTCTACTTGGGGCATGNTCAATCTTGGAAATCTTTTGCTTCAGTTTGTCCATATCTTTCAGTCACTTTCATGACACTGGTTCTTCTGAGAACCCTCCTGGCTTGAAACTGATCCAGAGTCATAACCTGGGGGCAATCAAATCAGATTCATCCTCGCAGCATGAGTCAAGTCAGTTATCATCATTTTCTACTTGGGGCATGGGTCCAAAATTTGATCACATCTTGGGTTTACACCAGAGTCAGTAATCTTGTCATTCCTGAATGACAACTCACTACTAACGCAAACAGGTGTTTCTCAACACCACAATCAACAATGTTTCTTAACACTCTCTTTGGACACATCTATGTTTCTTAACACACATTGGATATCGCAAACGTAAACAATAGATTGATAGCAATCAAACACAAAGCACTCACAAGAACAGTGGTGTTTCTCAACACCTCATACATGTACACATCCAAACACTTTGAAATTGGCTAAAGTATGCTGAACTTTTATCTGTATGTTTCCTGTTCTCATTGATTTTGTTAATCTTTTCTTTATCTGCTGCTTGTTGGTATGGTCCCGATGATCCAGCAACATCAAATAAACTAGGTGTATGTGGTAAGAGATCTTTCATTAAGGTAGAAAAGCCTCACATCTCTTGATCCTCTTTATTTGTACACCAAGGTGAGGTCGGAACTATCTCCTTGACTATTATTTCTCTATTTGTTTATGCAAGATTGCACTCATGGTTATCTAGGATTTGAATGCCTTGATACTAGTGTACTCTTGCAACATCAAATGGAAACAACATTTAGGTCATCTCAGCTATTGTGCCTTGATGTTTATGTTAGCTTCCCATATCTTATCCGATGAAAGTCATATTCATATTCTTATGGTCGCAGTGGCACCAGTAAGGATTGTATCGACTCCGATGTTCCAAAAATGCTCAATGATAAAAAATTTCAATTGCTAAAGCTCAGTGACTACACCTTAGGTTGCATTCATGTTAGTCTTGCATCTGCATCTACATAGTGATGAAATTAGCATAATAACTGTATCTCTATCCAATGTGAAGGATCTAAGATTCTAATCGATCAATCTTCTCATCGTGAAGTGGTCATGAAACCCCTTGCTAAATCTACTGTCTTGATTCTATTTTCAAGATCAAAATCAAAATCTGAATTTGACCACTTGCACAACCAATAGGAATCTCTCATGCTTTTCTTCTCATCAATCCACGTATCTTACTTTTGGTCAATCTCGATCAATAGGACCTCTCATCAAGTATAGATTTTGTCCTAACCACGTGGGACCTCTTTCTAATCAGATCAGTTTCTTCCTAAATTGTCTAATCAATTGAATTGGTTCTCATCATTGGGGCACCTAGCCATATTTTGATTTCACTCCTGAGGGTGCAGGATCAGGACATCAACATTCCAATGATCACATCTTCAATCAAAACCCTATCGCTTGGGGCATCTCAACTTCATCACATCAAATCAAGTTGAGATCATCTTAAATCAAAGGAAACCTAATCAATGATCTTATATAGTGGTGACTATACTTGAAACCAGACAAGATCGGTCTTATACAGGCTATTCATTATTGAAACCAGATACATTGATCAAATTGGCTTCATCGCTTCAAATCAATTCAATTTTCTTGCTAATCAAATCTCTTAATGATAATCAGTTTCATCGCTTCAAATCAAACTGGTTATGCATTCAAACCAATCAAAAAGGTTTAAGAGTTCCTAAAATATGTTTAGTTTCATCGCTTCATTCTGTTTTATATCTTTTGATTGACCTTCATCCAATCAAGCTCGATGTCAGTCTTCTTCTTCTTCAAAAGAATGGTTTCATCACTTCAAATCAAACTATTCTTGATCTCATCAGTAATAGTTCTTTGA
Organism: Thuja plicata; assembly: GCA_018584345.1. Classification (NCBI taxonomy): domain Eukaryota; kingdom Viridiplantae; phylum Streptophyta; class Pinopsida; order Cupressales; family Cupressaceae; genus Thuja; species Thuja plicata. The sequence goes on from MU224111.1 coordinate 503,954, forward strand.
ATCAATGCGCTGATCACACATCAATTCAAAGAGGGGAAAATGTAATGACCTAAAAATGGTCACCTAAACCCTAGACCCCCAATCTCAATATTTAATCAAGAAACCCTAATCTTGATTAACCCTAAGTCCTAAATCAAACAGGTAATTCATCGAATTCAAACTGATCTGACCTAAACCCTAGGTCCTAACCAATCATCATACTTGATTAATTAATTAATTCATAAAATCATAATACATTGGCAAATAAACCTTATGTTAATTATTTAATTGATATTCTGACATATTAATTAAATAAAAATATAAAATTGTCAATTAAATCAAAAAGGAATTAAATTAATTATAAAAACATAAATGCGCATTCAAAATCAATTAATTTATTAAAAATGCATATGACGTCATCAAATTTAGTTGACTGATTATCAAAATGGAAATAATCCAGTTCCACTCAGTTAATTGATTCTCCACTGATTATCATTTTGGAAACATTTCAGTTAACTGTGAACTGATTTTGGAAGTTTCCAAAATAACTGATCAATTAGTTCAGTCAATTGATTCTCTCGACCAATCGAATAACTTGCACATGGATTGTGCTTCTTCAATCGAATCTGAGCCACTCTTTTTGTTCGATCTTGACCGTCAATTTGAGAGATATTTCTATAAAAGAGAAACTCTTTTCCTTCACAAAGGATCCTAACTTTTTATCTAATGTTATTATACTGCATTTTTATCTTAGCTTTCTTGCATGTTTTAGTTTTCATTTATGTTTCATTGTTGTTTACATTTATTCAAGCATGCAAACATAAACTTAGAGCACACTTTGATTTGGTGTTGTTAAAATGAATATCTCACATTTCATTTAGTGCCTCTAAAACTTTTTTTTTTTTTTTTAGTGCCTCTAAAACTTAATCTTAATTAGATTTGGATTAACTACATCTGCATAATTATCTTAGATCATTTAGCATAGTTTTTAAATCCTTCATTTATGTCTTCGGTGTAGTCACTGAGCTTGTGATGATCTGAGAGCAAGCTCATACTCCTTCCTACTAGGAGGCAACAGGTCGATTCATTCACACATGCAGGATGAATTAAGCTATATTCATTTTTGTATGTGATTGAAGAGCAATGACCATGTTGAAGTGTATGGCTAAATTAGAGACCCACATTTAGCTATAACAAATGGTTCTCGACCAGTTGCATCAGTTGAAGCTCGACAAGGTCATAAGTATGATCCTTCTTCACAATCTTCCAAGCCTGGTCGACTACAATGCATGGAACATTGTCCAATCGGCTTGACTAATAAAACTTGTGAGAAATAACCCTAACTACAAAATCAAGCTCCAAATTTGTAATTGTAGAGATCATCATTCGTATTTTATTCCATATAGCTCCAGTGAATTCTTCTATGTTTTCTTTACTCTGACATCTCATTGTCCTCTTTCTGTTAACAATTAGATGACCAGTTACATGATGGATGATTTCCTTTGTAATCTTAACTGGTCCATTTTCCAGCCATATGTTCATGTCATGTACATGAATAAGAAAAATCTTGATCCATTCTATTCTGAAATCCCTTAGAAAATCTAGGGCATGAGTTAACCTTCTCTCAGCTAAATGTTTGTGTTCAACTTTTGGGGCTCCATCTATGCACAATTTTTTGTAAGATTCTCTTAGCTCATGATCTCCAACTTCACTTATCTTGCACATATAACATGACCTAATATCATGAATCATGAGTCCCTTAAGTGGAATCGATGATAGGGCTCCAGTCAGTGCTCTCAGGAACTGCTTGAAAATTAGGAGGCGCACAGGTGTCACTCCTTACCAATTGAATTTTTCATAATTCCTTCTCCATACCCTTCGCTGTTGTGGAATAAATAGTGGCCATGATTTCGAAAGAGATAGGGTTTCAAAGATGATAAAATTAATACCTTGGCAAATGTCAAAATTCACACTTTTTACTCAAGATAGCCGACAACACGCTGTAGAAATCTTTGAAAGATATTTGCAAAAATCAAGTTCACAAATGCTCCAACACTCTGTAAAATTCTCAATCGCAAGGTGAAAAATAAGTAATGAATGAATCATTCCTTTATAGGCTCCAAAGGTCAAAATTTAGGTTTGCAATAAATTTCTTGTCCATTGAGTGAGTGCCAAACAACTGTCCTCGACCTACTCACAAAAACTCATCCATCTCTCGGTCGTAACCCATACCAGCTTGGCATACACTAGAGAACTCAGTCTCAGTGTACAATAATACTATTTCTCAGCACCTATAGTGCATATTGACTTTGCTAGGTACATGTCTAAAAAATATTTCCTGATGCATCTTTACATATGCAAATATAGACTTTTGCGCTATTATATGTTAGGAACTGATAAAAGATATGAGATATAAACACAATTCCTTACATACCATTTTTGCTTAATTAGTGATGGTGTGATCACCTGATCCATTGGATTGGGTGACCTCGGCTTTAGTAGCTTCACTACTACTCAGTTTTGTTTTCCTTACCCATGTCTGGTTCATCTGTGCTCTAATTTCCTCAATAGTAGGAGCAGGTACCCTTGTCTTACAATCCTTCCTAGTGTGACAGATTTTCAGACAATTATAGAAAACTAGGATTCCATTCATCCAACTCTTATATTTTCCTCTGAAATGTGTCTTTATGCAGTTTTCTGGAACATGCCCATACTCACCATAGTAATGACAACTATGCCATCTATTGTAATCCCAATTGTAAGTGTACCTTTCCTTGGTGCTTTTGCTTGTCTTTGATTTCCATTATTGTTTAGCATTAGAACTGCAATCTTGTGCTCTATGTCCAAATTTTTGACAGTTGTAACAACACCCATTGAATCTCGATGTGGGAGGTGCATTATTTGCCTTTGCCCAACATTCATGTTCTTGATGTCCAAATTTCTTACAGTTAAAGCAATAACCATTGAACTAAGGTTTAGGATTGGAATTACCATTCTTGCTTTGAAATATGTTTGCTGTGTGTCCTGGTTTTCCACAAAGGTGGCATATAGGCTTGTTGTTCTTTGTCTTTGCATTCCTCTTTTCACCTATCTTAGATGATTCTCCTTTCTCAGTAGATGTTTGTTGTTTGATATGTCCTAATCCAGAAGAATCTTTAGATCTCCTTGATGCTTCCATCAGGTTTTCAAAATGATTCAAAGCTTCATTGGGTCTGTTCAATCTTTCATTGAGTTCTTTCTCAGATCTCATTTCATCTTTCAATTGACTATTCTCATATCTTAGATTCACAATTTCAATGTCTTTCCTACTGATCTCCTGGTTTGCAAGTAGTAGTTGATTCACCATGTCAACCGGATTATTTTTCATCATTTGTACATCATGTGTCCTTTCATCAAGTATGATAGTCATCATTCTTTTGTCTTCTTTAGCCACAACCTTGTCATCTTCTACTTTCTTCTTCTGTTCGACTACTTCACATAGTCTTATTGATTGGGCTTCTTGTTCTCTCTTCAAGTTTCTAACTTCTTCACACCATGTATTATTTCTTTCCAGTAGACATAAAATTTCTGCATCGCTCTCAGTAGAGTTTCCATTCTAAAATAGACTTGTAGTGTCTTCTTCCTAATAATGAGTGTCATTCATTTGTTTGGCCAAATCTTTACTAGATATCAAGGACTTCCTCAATTCCTATCTTGTTGTCTCAAGCTGATGTAATGATAGCTAAATTTCAATCTTTTGATTCTCAATGAATTTACCCAATTTGTAAATCTCCATCTCAAGATATGTACTCTCAAGCTGATTTAAACCTTTTATGGGAGAACTCAACTCTGATACCAATGGTTGGAAATACAAGATTAGGAAAGTAAGATACTGAGAGAGGGGTGAATGAGTCTTCAAATTTTATCACTTAAAACAAACTCATCCACTATCATGCATAAATTTAATTGATCTATCATCTAGTAGCATCCATGACAGTAAATAATTAACACAAGACACACAATTTTGATAACCCAGAAACACAATAAGGTAAAACTGGGGTGGGGATAAAACCCACAAAAATCTTCACTACTACACCAATAAAGTGTGCCTGTTAGGGATACAAAATTTGATCACTTCTGGTTATCTACCTGGTTAAAGGTCTACCCAGTTAAGAGCTACAGATCATTATAATCTACCTTGTAAAAGGATTTAAATTTACAACAAAGTAAGCACTCGGCTAAGAGATTTAGAAAGGTCTGTTAGAACCACTCTGTTAAGAGATTTCACCTGATACACTTGTTAGAATGTCTCAAGATCTGATCCTTCGATATGCACTCTGATGCTAATAAAATATCTCCTCTTTTCAATACCTTCTCTGACCTAATAATTTGATATATCTTTACTCTACTAGATCAATGCTTCCTTTCTCAAAACAACCCTTCGCACATCTATCATGTACGCATACACCTCTCTCAGTACTCTACAATTAAGGTAAGAAGCAATCTTAATATACTTTATGGATCAAACAATTAGATCTAGATCAATGATCATGATCAAATGCTTATGTTACTTTGACATTCCAATTTTATGATTGGCTCCATGCCACGTAGTGGGATCAAATAATTAAATGCGTAATTATCCCATTGAAAATATTAAATTCTTAAATAAGTCGGCCCAAAATAGTTTACCTCAAAATTGGTGTCATTTCTGACATACATAACAAAATTTTCTTGCTCAACACAAAAAGACTCTGGCGCTCGGCATGGACTGAACTTGGCAATCGTGTGATTTAGAAACTATTATTTGCTTGGCAACGACTATGCTAGATAGCTCAGCCTATACCAGATAGCTCGGCCGTAGTGATGACTGGCTAAAACTGCCTAGATAAATGACTAATTGTGGGACACTAATGATCAACAAAACTTGGAGATCAATAGTCAGGGGCTCAGATTTCTGAGATTGATGATTTCACCCTTTCTGCCATTGACTTTGGCTTACAGAGCTATGTGGTATCATATTTTTCAGACCTCTTGTTTATTGTTTTAATTGAACCCATGTGATATCATATTATTTCTCTTATGTTAATTTTTTTTTTGTTATTATACCCCACCAAGATTGAGGTCATTAGGAAAGAGGAAGAAATCATCGGGGACACTGAAACAAAAAAGCTAATTAAGTCCAATTTAAGTATATTTATTGAAATGTATTATGAAAATTTCAATGTAGTATATATTGATGAATGCACCAGACACTACTGATGTTTAGGAGATAGAGGAGGTAACATTTTTTCATATTTACTTTCAATCGCATTCTTGTTTGTTCAAAATATTTTAGAAATCGTGTTCCTCTATTAGTATGTCATTTGCTATGACTTTTCATACAAGAATTGGTCATAGCTATGTCAAATGAGGCAAATCTACATATGATTATAGTAGAGCCATCTAATATTATGGTATGTATTTGTTCTATATACATGTTAAACATTTTTGTTTAGAGACGAGTACATGCATTTATAGTTTTATAACTTGATTGTCAACAACTTTGGGTTATTAACTTGCACGTGGATTCTCATTTACCTATTAAAGCTCCCTTCTCCACTTCCTAGGGATCCCTTTCCTAGCACAGGAGATCCAGCTAAGGCTTTGGTATGCATTTGTGTTATCTAGTGTATATATATTTTGCATTATCTAGTATTTCTCGACTATAACATCTTTTCTATTTTACCATACAGGAAAAGGTCCGAAGTGATTCATCAATGGTTTTGGCTCCCTCCAACACAAGATTTCCAACTCATGTTGTGGTATGCATTTTATTTTTAGTCCATGCTTTTTTTATTTTTTAGTATTTCTTGTTTATAACATGTATTTTGTATTATTTATTTTTCCTGTTATAGGACCCTTCACGACTTCTTGTCCTTCCTCTACCTCACCATTTTTGTAGGAGTCCCTTTTGCCCACGACGGAGCCCATTTTTTTTATCATTCAACTCAAGCATAGGAGAAAGAGATGAGGTAATCAATAATTTAACTGTCAACAAATTACAACCCAATATTTATTTATTTTGAGATAAGATAAATGGCTCAGCATTTGATTTGTTCTTGTGTAGAGACTTAGTGACCCAAGTGCTGCTATGAAGAAGCTCAATTTTGATGTTCCACCACAGTCATAGATATATTGAGATATTGTATAGATCTAGTTGTGGTCATTGAATGACCAAATTTTGTGTGTGTGTGTGTGTGTCTGTGTGTGTGTGTGTGTGACATTTGTACAGTGTACATATCAACCTGGACATAGTTGATGTCACTTTTTTGTAACTCTATTATGGATTTGGCATGTACACCATGTATTGATATGTATGCTATTATTGTTCCTTTTTTATATATGAAAATTCAAATTTAATCCTTGAATTTGTTGGTTGGATGTTTATGCCTTAAGTGTATTCTTGTTTTGTATGACTTGCGTATATGCATGTGTTTCTCTAAATTAATGTACTTGTGTGTGTACTTCATGTATATGATTCATAACCTAAATTCATGTGTACAACCTACGAGAATGAATTAAGTGAATTCATGTCTATGATTCATAATGTATGTATTATATGCTTGCTCCGGGACATAAGCAATTTTATGTGTATGTTTTTTGTGATACATATGTTGACATGTATACTTTATGATTTAAGGGAATTAATGCTTGATGTGCTACATTATATTTAGGTGTATCTTTCATGCTCTATATGTATGCACTTTATGACTTAAGTGAATTTATGTTTGTTTTTGTAATTTTTTTGTAACTAAAATACACAATATGAGAGTTTGGTTTTTGTTCTTGGATAGTGGATGTAGGGATGTTTTATGAAATTTTGAGGCCCTTGAGTAACTTCAAACATATAATGCTCCTTGGGTACACCTAGAAAGTTATAGGGGTCTTTGGTGCAGAGCACCCAAGAAACACCAAGCATGGATAGGAGTCTTCATTGGTTCATCTTCACATATTATTAATCATGGTTAGATCCTAGAGATCAACCATTCATTTTGATTAGATTGGTCTCATTGTAAATTCAATCCATCTAAGGTGTCTTTATAAACCTAAGGTTGATTAGACTCATGACCTATGAAAGGATAATTAGGTTTGATGTTTTTGGTCTAATAAAGGTCCTACAACAGGATCTAAGGGTCTTCTAAGTCCTTTCAATAGGTCTAGAGGTCCTAATAGCAACATTTTGCAACATTGTCAAACGTTGAAAAAATATTGTCGAGCAACTTTTAAAAGTTTCTATGCAACTTTTTCATTATTTTTGTTTCAAACCATTCATCATGGGATAAAACTGTCAGATCCATCAGCTCTATTTAGCTAGGTAAATGCTAGGGAAGACCTTTTTTTTCTTGTGAAGCATCAAGAACATTCTGGTGCAAGTCGGACCCAAGCGTTCCGAAGGTGCACTAAGACAAATTGGGCAGAAATTTTTGGAGAGCCATACCTCAAACCTCATGAGAGATATCAAAGATTTTTGAAGTGCAAAAGGGCCATCTTGGGAAGACCTACAAGAATGTAGCTTAGTTCTGGGAGATTCCACTCGGATTCCATTTGGTGACCCTATCTTGGTTGGTACAAAAAGTTGCATTGTTTCTTAGTTGAAATTTTCTCAACGGCACATCTTTCAAACCGTTCATCGTGGGACCAAAATGTCAGCTCCATCAGCTCTATTTGGCTGGGTAAATGCTAGGGGAGCCCTTTTTTCTCTTGCGAAGCATCAAGAATATTTTGGCGTAAGTTAGATCGAAGTGTTCCCAAGGTGCACTAAACCAAATTGGGCAGCAATTTTTGGAGAGCCATATCTCAAACCTCGTGAGAGATATAATAGATCTGTGAAGTGCACAAGGACCATCTTGGGAAGTACTACAAGCATGTAGCTCAATTTTGGGAGATTCCACTCGGATTCCATTTGGCAACCCGATCTCCGTTGGTGCAAAAAGTTAGATTGTTGCTTAGTTGAAATTTGCTCAATGGTGCATCTTTCAAATTGCTCATCATGGGACCAAACTGTTAGCTCCATCAGCTCTATTTGGCTGATTAAATGCTAGGGGAAACCTTTTTTTTCTTGAAAAGCATCAATAATGTTTTAACGCAAGTTGGACCAAAGTGTTCCCAAGGTGCACTAAGCCAAATTGGGCAGTAATTTTTGGAGAGCCATATCTCAGACCTTGTGAGAGATATCAGATATTTGTGAAGTGTACAAGAACCATCTTGGGAAGGCATACAAGCACATAGATCAATTCTGGGAGATTCCACTTGGATTCCATTTGGCGACCCAATCTCAGTTGGTGCAAAAAGTTGCATTATTGCTCAGTTGAAAGTTTCTCAATGGTGCATCTTTCAAACTATTCATTGTGGGACCAAATCATCAGCTCTATTTTTCTGGGTAAACACTAGGGGAGACCTTTTTTCATTTTCAAAGAATTAAGAACGTTCTGGCGCAAGTTGAACCAAAGTGTTCCCAAGGTGCACTGAGCTAAATTGGGCAATGATTTTTTGAGAGCCATATCTCAGACCTCATGAGAGATATCAGAGATCTATGAAGTGCACAAGGATAAAATTGGGAAGTCCTACAATAACCTAGCTCAATTTTGGGAGATTCCACTCGGATTCCATTTGGTGACCCAATCTCGATTGGTGCAAAAAGTTGCATTGTTGCTTAGTTGAAAGTTGATCAATGGTGCATCTTTCAAACTGTTCATCATGGGACCAAAAATTTGGCTCCATCAGATTCAATTAGTTGGGTAAACACTAGGGGAGACCCTTTTTCTCTTGCAAAGCATTAGGAACATTTTGGCATGATTCAGACTGAAGTGTTCCCAAGGTGCACTAAGCCAAATTGGGCAGAAATTTTTGGAGAGCCATATCTCAGACCTCGTGAGAGATATCAGAGATATGTGAAGTGTACAAGGAACATCTTGGGAAGGCCTACAAGTATGTATCTTAGTTCTAGGAGATTACAACTTGGATTCCATTTGGTGACCCGATCTCGGTTGGTGCAAAAAGTTGCATTGTTGCTTAGTTGAAATTTGCTCAATGATGCATCTTTCAAACTATTCATCGTGGAACCAAACCATCAGCTCCATCAACTCCAGTTGACTAGGTAAAAACTAGGGGAGATATTTTTTATCGTGCAAAGCATCAAGAATGTTCTGGCGCAAGTTGGACCAAAGTGTTCCCAAGGTGCACTAAGCCAAATTGGGTAGCAATTTTTGGAGAGTCATATCTTGGACCTTCAACAGATGCAATTTGAATACTGGGCTCTATTCATTAATAAATTTAACCAATACAAGAGTTTCCATGATGATTTTCTACATGAAACATAGAAAACAACCTTTGTAACAAATAAATACCGCTTCGTTGGTTGATATGGGTTCTAACACTTCTTGAAATTCTAGCACAAAATCACAACTTCAGATCATCAATTACTTGTGATACCAATTATTAGTATATAGAGGCACTAGTGGGAGGGGGTTGAATAAGTGTAAACAAGTAATGGACCAATTCAACCAATAATTGGATAATGCTTTTAAATAAATTACATGCAATTAAATATGTAAGTGTAACGATGCAATAGAAGTAAAATAATTCAAACGTCCAGAAAGCATAACATATAACACCATAATTTTAAATTTAGATTATGCCTATTACTTTGGTTTGACACAATATTTTCAAGGTAGTTGCTTTGGAAAATATTAGGTCTATTACACATGACAAAGATATAAGATAGAAAAGAACATACATACAACTCATGAAAAAGATGTAGTATGAAAATAATACATACATACAATGCATGGAAAAGATATAATATGAAAATGAACGTACATACATAAATAAAATGCATGACAAAGACACATACATAAATACATGATGTGAAAATGAAGATACATACATAAATACTACACATCAACCATTATTATTGTCATGCCCCATAATTTGGGCACTAAAGCCTTCAATCTAAAGATCATAATTTTCCTTTCAAACATGTTATATTAACTATGGAAGATGTAGTATTTTCTTTCTTTAATACACCTATGCAATTTCACAAATTAATTTAATTGAAAGTTTAAAATATATTAACAACATCNATTAAATTTATAGTCCTTAAGATTCATTTTCCACTATTTTTAGTAAAACATTCATTAATTCATTTTGGGATAACCATCATTTCAATAAAGATTCAAATACTTATTTTATTAATATAAATAAACAACTCTAATTTCAAAATACAAGAGATTACATTTTTCAAAACCTTTCAAATTTTACAAGGAAAAAGCTTGAACGGAAACAAGTCTTTGAGGGAGAAATTACATCCAAGACACCAAGACATCAATTATACTTTCAGAAGATTTTTCTGAACCTACAAGAATATCAAGGTTGACCATGGAGGCTCACCTCCCAACCTAGGCCTTTGCAAGGCCACCCCTGAGCTAGGGGATCCAGAACTAAACCAAGATACATACACACATAACAACCAGGAAACTGAAAATAGGAACACAAGAAAATACCCATTACCCAAGGATATACATAGGTCTCCAAAAGACCTAAAACAAAGGGGTGAAAGAACACTACCACAAGAGGAGAAAGCCAATAATATAAAATACGTACACTAGGAATAGGCCACACATGGGCTCAACATTCGTAAGTACCATATATATAATCTTGTTCCATGGCCACACATGGACTCATGAATAAATTTCTACCCTTCACCTCCATGCCCTACAACGGCAACTGGAGTAGATTTACCTTTCTTTCACAAAACAAGTTATGGCTTCAAGCCTTCCAATTTCTTATGAACCCCAAATTCCTTGGGAATTCTTGGCATCATGGGCACCCATATACCCATGTACATCCCTCCACACATAGG
>MU224111.1:521872-534628 GCA_018584345.1 Thuja plicata
TGACCCTTCTAAACTCTACCCAAGGTTAACTCTCGAAAATCCAACCTACAAGACTCAATCTAATCTCTCTTGACTCAATCTCAACTCAATCTTATCTTCCTAAACCTTAGGGTAAGCATTGGGACTATACTAGGTAACTCTTGGGTAAGGTTAAGCCTATGCTAGTCACATTCACTAGCCATGCCAATACATAGAGTGCACATGTGTCAAGTGACACAACAATTTCACATGAGCATGACTTATTATACATTTACTTAATTAAATAAATTACAATCATATACCACACTTTTACGAATCAAAAGACAATACAACGAGGTCCATGTCTCTTTATATAGATAGGGCCTTAGCATCATGGTTTTCACATAGGTCCATTCCTGAATCCCCGATTAGTACCATGGTCAACTTTCCTGCACACTCATTGCACACATCAGTAGGTCTAATAAATCAATATTTAAACATATCAAGATACATAATGTAAATTGAACACACATTCACTCACACTTGCATCAAAGATTCATTGAACTTAACAATATCTCATCTATTCCATATGCATAAACATACTCTTAATAAATCTAAATCTTGATTACATCTAACATCCACATACTAATCCAATATACAAACCCATAAAAACTAAGTTTTAAACATAAATCTACATCACTCACACAAAGTATCTAATAAATTCCCTGATTACATAATCAGGTGTTGTATACAAGCAAAGGATTCCACAGATCCATAAAGTAATCAGGTGTTGTATAAAAGAAAAATTAGTATTGACTGGAGAGCATGAGAAATAATGTTAAGATTATGTCAGACTGGGGTAGGCCTCACAATTATAATTTAGAGAAACATGAGATATCCACTGCATGAGCCATTGTTATAATTGTAATGAATCATAATTTACTCATATGCTCTTAGTTAAATGGTACATAGTAAACTATACAAAATGTGACCCCTTGGTATATACAAATCAACCCATGGCCACTTTTATATACAATTTGGTCTTCTTTCAATATACAAAATTTGGTCTCCAAATATGCATGTAGACCACTTCATAGTCATTTATATTTACAAAAAAGCAAAGTTAGATTGTTTTGAAAAATTTATATTCAAAATTGTCAAAATAATTCTACCATTTTGTAGAATGATTCTTCATGATGACCCAAAACTAATTGAGAAAACCTTCTAGATCAGCTCTAACCCTTATTGTGTCATCTATTGCCTCATGTTCAGATTCATAGAGTTTCCATAAATTCTTCTTATGAGGTCTACCAGTATACTTTTTCAATTCAATATTTTCTACAATAAGAAGGTTCAAGTAACGCAAAATATGTTTGTGTCTCATAGTCCTGAAACAACCACTTCTTGGATTTTTGGATAGGGTGCCTACATTTTATAGAAGCATAAATTAATATGAAATTCAACATATAAAGTGTAATAGAATGATGGAAGAGGTCTCATAGTCATCAAATAAGAACACATTATATTTTGATAGTGTACCTTCTAAGCCATGTCCATGTCACAAAAAATGATCCTATTGGGTACTCAATACCCTCTCCATCAATGACTGTAGTTGTCAATTTCTTCTTTCCCTCAATACAATGACACAAAAATTAATCAGTCCCTTCCTCGTTGTTCTCATCTGCAACATCTGCATATACATGAACTACAATTTATAGAGGGATAAGTTAACACCCTAAACACTTAACCACTTAAGAAAATAAGTTCAAGTAGGTTCAAAAGAGTTCATCTCAAAATGAAGAATAAATTGAGAAATTACATGGTTCAACTAGGTCATATATGTGATCAAAATCTGTTGATGCTTCAAACTGGCTCAATTGTAGTGCTCTAGGAAGTTGATATGTATCAAGTGGTTGCAAAGGTGTATAAGACCATTCGTCAACCCACTCTTTTGATTCGCATTCCTCCCACACAAAATTCATACAAGACAAGCGAAAACATGCCATTAATCTAGTTTAAATACCCAATGATGTTGCATTTGAACTTCTAAATGAGTGCATGTCACTTGATCCTGTAAGTGTACAATAATATAGATATTTTTCAATGTTAGACATGCCTATCAACCAAAAAAATCTATTAACCATAGACTTACCTTCATGACCTATTCCCATCATAGAGTTGCACCATCGCACAATTGTTTCTGCATTTATTAACTCTGCACCACCTTCATACTTTAATTCATCTCTAGCAAGAGCTCTTTTCACACATGCACCCCCACCATCATGCTCACCTTTTCCATGCCCCACCTCAGTGAAATTCCAAAAATATTGAACAACACTTATCACATGCATCCTACTCAACCAATAGAACATCTTTGAATTCTTGAATTGTGAGGTACAATTGTCTGACCATATTATGTGTTGGTTGGACTCAATACCTCTTTCCCTTAAATTCTCATACAAAAATTTGAAGCAACCTTACACAAACTATGATGAATGTGTGTGATTGTCACTAATGTAGAAGTGATACTCTCTTAAAACCTTTCTATCTATGTTTGCACTATCATGTGCATGCAAGAATTCTATATGTACAAAGATTGTCACTTGTATAGAATGGTAATACATTGCTTGCACCTCATTCTGAGGTTTAAGTGTATAATTCTTAGAAAAATCAACAATGGAGACAATAGTAACAAGGGGAAAAGTGTCCTTACATATCTTGAATTTCTCATCCAACCACCTAGTTCTATGTGAATGATGTATGTACTCATAAACTAGTTTCTCTTGAAAAATCTTCATAAAATCATCTACACATATATCATTTTTCACTAGCTAACACCTCTTAAGTTCTTTTCCATCTTTTAGACCATAATTTATTGTCTTGTATTTTCCAAAAGAAACTAGTGTATTTCCAATCTCATTTGTGCTCTATAATAAATGCAACCATCATCTCAATTGCATAATACACTTGACATAAAATCTCTTGATGACTTAGGAGGTACTTGAAGACCACATTCCTACAAAATAGTGTTAGTGTGCAAAGCACAACAAACATGATGATATATATCATAATGCATGGAAAATTCAATATGTACACTGCAACAACATGTGGTGCATGCATGATTAATCTTGACGTAAAAGGGTTTTTCAATTTCAAAAAATCTTTGACTAATTTTAATTTGAGGAAATCTTTGGAGGAATCTTTCATCAAATTGTGTTTGTGTCATATCCAAAAATTTTTTTTGGATGTGGCATACAATTTGTAGATATAATTCTCCTCCTAACAACGTCTCTTTGGTTGGGTGAAACCCTTGTGTTGTCATGCCAAAAATTTTAAACAAAAGTTCTTAATGCATCAACAACAACCTTGTCCTTGAATGGGAGTCTACCAGAGAATGACCAAAGAGAATTAGTGTTTGGTCCTCAATTTTGTCTCGCCTGTGTAAGGCTCTCTATAATGTTTATCTACCTATCCTTAATGACTTGCTTGGTTTGCTTAATATACGAGATTTTTTCATTTCCTTTCCCATTATAGTTGTTGTGAGGACACGTCGAGTAACATTACCATCTTTACTACATGATTTTGAACCAATGGATTGGTATACATCAAATAGATTTCTCACAATGGTTCTCTCAGTACTATTTTCAGATGTTCTCAACCCCACAATTCTCATTCTCTCTCTAAATTTCAGATTCTTAATCATTTCATTAACTACTTTACATCTTCCACTTTTATTTAATTTTTCAAAATAGTTATTTCAAATATTTTTAACAATTCTTCTACAATTTATTTCTGACATTTTATCATGCATTAGCATCAAAATATTTTCATCAATGTCAATTAGAAACTTTAGTTTTCTATGAATTATTCTAGGAGGTGTTAACACAACTGCATGCTCTACATTTTCATTAGAGGAGTTAGGTGCATTTATCCCCATCATTTCAATTGGTGTATGTTGAAAATTTTCATTTTCATTATGTGCATTTTTTTCTTTAATGACATTGAATTGAAATGGTGCATTAAAATAATTATGTGCATTTATCCCCATCATTTCAATTGGTGTATGTTGGACATTTTCATTTTTATTATGTGCATTTTTTTCATTAATGACATTGAATTGAAATGGTTCATTAGATGAATTAGGTGTATTTATCCCCATCATTTCAATTGGTGTATGTTGAACATTTTCATTTGCTGAATTAGGTGTATTTATCACATTAACATTTTCATTTTAATCACTTACATTGCATGCATTTGATGATGTACCTTGTCATATTCTCCTCTTGCACTCCCTTTTTCTTTCATTTTTTTTCTCTTGTTATTCAATTGTCCATCTTTTGTTCTTTCCCATTGTTCATATTGAATGTACCCTATGAATAATATCATGAACATAGAATAACATGTGAACATCAAATCCAAAAAATAAGAAAAAATCAATCATTTTCTTGAAATGTGAACTTACAATGATAAAATAACATCAAAAACACCAATAAATAACACAATTAAATCATTGCAAAGAAAAAACATGTCAAAAAGTGTAGAATTTTTTGTTACTAGCATAAAACAACAAAAAAACAGCGATGGAAGCTCGGGACAAATTGCAATGACTTTTTTTAGATTGTTGAAGAAAACAAACTTGCAACGTTGCTAATTCAACAAAAAATGATCGAGTTATGAGGACTTAATGGTTCAAAATTCCTCTTTCCTTAGAACCCGATCGGGTTATGAGAACATAAAGGCTCAATGTTCCTAATTCCTCAAAACCCAATCAGGTTCTGAAAAACTAAGAACAAAGGAGGAGAGAGAGAGAGAGAGAGATTTATTGGTTCAACATTCCTCTTTCCTCAAAACCCTATCGGGTTCTCCTCTTTCCTCAGAACCCGATCAGATTCTAAAAAACTAAGAACAAAGGAGGAGAGAGAGAGAGAGAGAGAGAGAGAGAGAGAGAGAGANAGGAGGAGAGAGAGAGAGAGAGAGAGAGAGAGAGAGAGAGTTAATGGTTCAACATTCCTCTTTCCTCAGAACCCGATCGGGTTTTCCTCTTTCCTTAGAACCCGATCAAGTTATGAGAACATAAAGGCTCAACATTCCTAATTCCTCAAAACCTGATCAGGTTCTAAAAAACTGAGAACAAAGGAGGAGAGAGAGAGAGAGAGAGAGAGAGACCTGATCCATTGGATTGGGTGACCTTAGATTTAGTGAAGCTACAGAGAACCCTCTTAATCTTATTAGCTTTTAAAAAAAATAATTATTTTAGAAACTAGATTCAGAGTACTACAATTTTTTTTTTACACATCTTCTTATTTTGAGTGCATGACCCTCAAACATCTGTTCCAAGTTTAGGTTTACCTGATTTCAGAAAAAATGTGTCCACTTATACCCCCCACCCTTTTTGGTTCACAACTTGGTGCACATACCTAAGAGAAAGTACAAGAACATATTGTAATGTTGGAGTATGTGAATTCAAAAGAACAACTTGCTGGCATATTCACCAAGCCACTACCGATGGATTATTTTGAATATCTCAAAGCTAAATTAGGGGTCCTACACCTATCCAACATTCATTAAATGCAAGAGGCATGTTGCTTCAATTCTAAGACACATTAGAATATCTAAATTTTGAGCTGATGCTGAGTGATCAAGCTTTAGGTGATGTCTAAAGTTGTTAAAGGAATTATGTATGCAAAGAATAAATCAATACATGCAAGGTATGATTCACTACCTGAACAAGATTTTAGGAGTATGGATCTTTGGCATTGCTTTCAAAGAGGGACAAGTATGAAATTGATGAGTATGTAATTGATGACTCTACAAGGGATAAATAAGAAAAAAGGAGAAGTAAGTACAAATAAGAAGCAAGTGATGAATACAAGTAAAGGAGACTACATGAAAGAGGGAGAATATAACTGAAGGCAAAGAGGTAGAAAAATCTAAGAGGGAGCTAGGATAGTACGAAGAGATCATAATAAACCATAATCAATTGATAGTGTTTCCATCAATGCCAAAGAGGGATATTTTTAACCAACTAATGGTAATGGTGATGAAGACTAAGTTTCAGAAGAATACAAGTAGAATGGTTAGATCAATTGTTAGTTTTTCATTGATGTCAAGCAATTAGTTTCTGGTTAATATTAAGATGCCATATCAACTAGAGAGGAACTCAATTGGGAAGATAATAAAGACCAGACAATGATAAGTAACTATTGATATGATTGTTTCTTAATTAACATTTGATGTTGTTAAGTCGGTAAAGAAAAAAGGTCAAGTCGGTAAAGGGAACAACCTAATTACCAAGTAGTGAAGTGTTTGTCAGTCAAGCAGAGCAAAGATAGTCACTGAGAAAAGTTGACAACCGAGCAAGGTCAGTTAGCGAGAAAGGTTGGTAACTGAGTGAAGTTAGATAACAAGTGAAGATATTCACCGAAGTCATGGAGAAAGGAACTGAGCATGAACATAGATTGAATACAAGGACCAGAATGAATTTAATGCAAAGGTCACAGATCAAGAATTGTGAATCTTCTAATCAACCAGATTAGAGGAATGCCTTCACAACCCCAAGATCCAAGAATCTATCATGCAATCACTGTGGAAAACTAGACCACACCTCAAACATTTGCAGAAGCAAAATGAAAGGTATTTCTCAAGCACAATCTACTTTTATTGGTAATTGTTATAAATGTCAAAAGAAAGGACACAAAGCACATGAGTGCAGATCCAAAGAGAAAAACCTATATGGACAAGTATTTTCCTACATGCAAGATGAATGGGCATACACATAAGTAATGTTGGAAAAATAATAACAAGGCATGGACACTAAAGAAAATTGATAAAAGCTAAAAACCAACAAGAGTAGGTAACTCATATGTTTGGGACTATAACACATGGGTAAACTGTACAACATGTGGAAGGTATGGTCATATTGCTACCAACTGTATGAGAAAATGGACCAGAAGGTCAAGAGGTTGGACCAATCTAGGTATGGTATGTTTACATTGTCATCGGACATGTAATAAAAGATTGCAAAGACTGACTGACAGACACAAGTACACATCCCAATGGAAATACCATTGATGACATCAAGAGAATGATAAATAAGATGTGGGTAAAAGCCACAAACACTGAAGGTTATAGAACAAGTAATGCAAATGGTGTCACCTCATCCAATGGATTCAATGACATCACTACATCCAACTAAATTGAATAAGTACGGAACTGCATTATGACAAGTTAAATTATGCATCTGTTCCATCATATATAGTTCATATTGTAATATTAGCATGAATAAAGATGCAATATATTGTTATTTGCTAAAATATTGACAAGCAACCATCAGTTATTGGGCACAATTTGCATCAGTGAACACACACAAAAAATTTATCTCTACTTATCAGAATGTATCGGTCATTACACAAGCTAAGTATAAATTGACGGATATCAGTGAACGTTGAATCAACAAAAGCTGTCTTCGCAACCTCACCGACAATCATTGGCAAAGTCTCTAAAATTGCTAGCAACACTTTGCATAGACACCAAACATGTTATGAATGTCTTTACCGACAAAATCAATCTTTATAAACTGACAAGTTGGTAAGCATTAATGACAACTTAGGGTACAAAGAGGTTATAAAAGCCCGACAGGTAAACTCATTTTTGCACCCACAATTTTAAAGCAGACCGGAGCAGACTAGAGAAATTTGAGAGAAATTTGGAGAGTGACCCAACAAGAATCAATCTAACTCAAAAGAATTCACATTCACAAGAAAGCACAAAGAATTCGTAAGTTATCATACTCACCGACCGCACTATCTTTATTTATGAAAAGCCCTAAATTTCTGCAACGCGATGGCATCGACTTCTAGAGTTGAGAAAATTAAGGAAGATAATAACAAACCCTTCAAGCTTGTCAGTAGAGGTGCATGTCCTGAACCTAAATATAAGTTACATCCTAAAATAGCTTCACAACCTGACGATTCTGGAGCATTCTCCTGAATCCCACCTAGGGTTTTACTGGTAGAGGACGTAAGGTCCTATATTCACTGCAAGATCTCAAAGATAGGAGATCTAGACCTAGATAATTCTTATAGGGAATTATTTGATGATGATGGAAAGCTCAAAGAAGAGCACAAACACTTGGAAGTAAAGGGACTCACAAATGCACTGCATTTTCCCAAGGTTTTCAAAATGGAATGGATAAAGATTATTCTTAGCAGAGTCCACAACAAAACTCTATGGCTAAACAAGCCAAAGGAAATAAAAAAAGATGTTATACACATGATTACTGGTTATCCCACAACTGATAAACCACAGGCTCACAAACACCCATCTTTGGCAGAAGTGGAAAAACTGACTGGTGCAAAATGAGATAAGAGAGCACTAAAGGTGAACACCATTACCGACGTAGAGCTGAAGTTTGGAGCATGTGTTTTTGGATACAAGATATTCCAAGAAACCCGGATGAATAGCATATCTAGTACTTCTATGAGCATAGCATAAAATATTATCAAATAGGGGAAGAAGATGGATCTTGCAGAGATCCTGCTACATCAATTTGAGGAGAACATGTGCACAATAAGGTCTTCAAGGACAAACACATGTAAGTTTGGTTCCCTCATAATGTGCATATTCTTTTATTTTGAAGAATACTTTCCTTCCATTGGAAAAGTTACATGGGACACAAGCAGACCCATTACCATTCAGATAGGTGAATTCATAGGATAACTAGGAACAGATTTTGACAATGTTATGCATGAGTATTTCAAAACCATAAAGGAAATGTTGCAAGCAAGAACTAGGATTCATGAGAATCTGATAGAGGAACACTGTGAAGAAATATGTTTCATGGTAGACACTAATTTCACATACATACAAGCACTAGTACCAAGGAAATCATGGCTTTCAAAATTGGATTATGAAATCAAAACAGGATTAGCCAATGAATGCATTAAGGAACTATTGAATGAACCAATAGACAACAAAGAACTGAGATTGGTACCTATGAAGAGGCCAAACAGAAGATTAAATCAAATCTTGTTGTCAAGAAGGCTATAAAATAGTCAAAAAGACTGGTAAATAATCTAAAAAATAATCTAAAAATATCTTCTGAAGGAGAAGAAGAAGAAGAAGAAGAAGAAGAAGAAGAACAACAACAACAGGGTAAGGAGGAAATCACCAAGGATCAACTTCCCATCAATGATACAACAAAGAAACAAGAATTAGAGGAAGAGAAGTCTGATTCACCACCTCCTCCTCCACCTAAGAAATCTAGAACAAGGAGTCAAACAAAAAAAGATGTGATTCCTTCTCCCATGGTAAAAGGGAAAGTGTATAAGAGGAAATCAGACACACAAAAAGTAAAACAACCAGCTAGGGCACCTACCAAAACAAGGAAATATGTTTAGATTGATGAGGACTTAGAGGATTCAGCTATGGATGAACCTAACACTATGAAACAAGAAAAGCTAACAGCAAAGGTTACATCACCCACTGAGGACATTGATGAAATATGTAAGAACATCTCTGAAGCTACAACTGTTGCACATTCTAAGATTAGGAAATGGTTAAGATGGGATACTTTAGAATAGAATAAGATTGAAGATGCACTTACTGCTAAAATGTGCAGACACTAGTACTATGTCCCACTACATTTCACTACCTGAGATGTACCACAAGAACTATTAGATAGAATTTCTTCTAGATTCACTTTTGCACTTCATGAGGAGAAGAGGATAAGAGAAAGAGTGTTGGTTTCTCTTATGCCTCCTGAATCAATGAGAGAAGAAATAAATTAAGTCATGGAGAAATATGCAAAAAGCTTCTCACCCAAATTGAGAGCTTATAAATTTCTTAAAGAGAATCTTATAGATCTTGAACAAGACACGCATAAGATATGGAGTGAGATACTCAATCCTAATAAGGAGAGCAGTCTTGAGAAGGATAAAGTTGCTAAAATAGATAACTCAACAATTGAGTTAGACAGTGAAGAGGTACAAATAACAGGCCAAAAATAGACTGACATTATAGATGAAGACTGGCCAAAGGACGGTGAAAATGATCAAGTACCAGCAAGCCCCATCCACATCAACTTAGAGGATGAAGAAGTTACCAAAGAAGAATTATCAATAAAAGGTAACTTAGATGTTGATATAAATGAGGAATCATGGTTAGACAATATTGCCAATACCACTATAGGACAAGACCTGACTGTAGATATTCAAAAAGATGAAGACATTAATGCTTCAAAGGGAAATACTGATGGACAGGACACAACTATTGACACTGTAATAGTCAATACATTGACAAACATGAATATATTAATAGATGTTATTGATATTAAGTCTAGTTAGGATAAATCTTCTAAGAAATATGATGATATACCCAAGGATATGGGTACTGATGAAAACAAAGTTGCATCCAACACTCCCAAGGATACATATACAGAAATGAAGGATGCAACCGATGATATGCAAGATGTATCAAAAGATCAAAACAAAGAGGTAGATGAAAAAACTGATGATACATTGAGAGAGGTTGAGGAAAAAGAGAGAAGTGAAGGAGTCAAGCAGGATGAAGGGACAAAACTCAAAGAAAACATATCTATTGATACACTCAAGGCAAATGAGGAGACATCTTCACCAAACTAGCCGGTGGACTCAAAATAGATACACAAGGATGCCTCATCTTCCTGACCCTCACCTACAAAATCAACCCAATCTCATGCTTTACAGATGGTAGTACATCAATCTACCACCCAGCCAAAGAAGAAAAAGAAGAAAATAGTTAAGAAAGACATCTTAGCTATCACACTGGATGAAATCATAGAAGTTCCAAACTGGGATATTACCACTTTGGACAGTGACAAACTTCAAGATTTTGGAGTGCTATGTCAGAGAAAAGCCATACAAAAGAAAATGATACAAGAACACAGGGAAATAATGGCACTTGAAAAGGAAAGAGACATTCTCCAACAACTTGTTCCTGAAGTAAAAATTGAAGCAAATGCTACAGTTAAGGAAAAAATTGTTGTTCTTACTGACACCATCACAGAGCAAAGTATAGATGCAGAGCAAGCTATGGAAGAACAAGTAGAGAAGAAATGTCAATACAATTTAATTGATAAAATCAGCCAAGAAGTGGCATTGAACAAGGTAAAGCTCTCTGAACTCACTGATGAATTAGAGCCAATGATTTCTGAAGCAATCACCTTAGTTCAAAAGATGTGCACACTTGAGAAATTTTCCAAAGAAAATAGTGACAAACTAGCAGAGATAGATTCAAATGTCACAACCAGTGCACAAAGCCTAACCTCACATGCCAACAGTATAAAGGCACATCATGACATGGTCATAGAGGAAAATAGGCTAAGGAAAGAAATATGGGATGCTGAAACTCAACTCAGAGGTGAGATTACCAAACTGCAGGCACACATTTTGCCTAATCTTACTATTTTACAGCAACATATTTTTGATGCAAGAAATCTTATAGCAACCCCCGAGATGTCTGTAGTAGACAACATCTATGATATACATGTAAGGATTTCACTAGAGCACATGGCTCTAGAAATGCTGAAGGAGAAATGGGAAAAGATGATGGAGGAGATCAAGTCCTCACATTCCCACCTTTTTGACAAGCTATAAGTACCTTTGCCTTTAGAATCAAAAAAGGAGGAAAGGGAATGTATATAGTTATGTACAATATATATTAGAAAAAAGGGAGGAAAAGAAGAGTACATAAGGATATGTATATATACTTACAAATATTGGCATATACAAAGGGGGAGTCATTAAAATGACTAAGCAAGGAGTATACACAGGTGTACATACTAATACACTCAATATGTTACACATATCATGTTTTTGATACTAATGTCAAGGGGGGAGATTGATGACATTAATTTTTCCATTAGTATACTTAGTGAAAAACATTGACAGAGATCACCGGCAGACTACAGAGATCACCGGCAGACTACAAGCATTACTAGTGAACTACAAGTATTACTGGTGAACAGTGAGCATACCCGACAGAACACAAAGGTCACAAGAAAAATGCTAAGTATGGAATTGAAAAGCATCACTGGCGAATACAAGCATCACCAGCAACACAGTTTTGAGAATAAAACCGATGGAATAGAAAAGGCATACCCGATGACTAGTTCAAGAAAGGAACACTGACGACCAAGAAAACCAACCGTCAGAACTAACAGTCAGTTAAAGAGCCTGCAAAAAGTGGATCTAAGTTTTACATGTTAGATAAAGCAATGTAATTCTATTTATAGAGTTTTAATTTATTTTAAATCATAACTTGAGGGTCAAGCAAGCTTTATGTAAATGTTTTAAAGCATCATAACTGATCTAAAACATATCTAACTAAAGATCAAGGTCAAGTTGTAAACCTTGGATCTAGAGTTAACTTGCGATGAGTGAATCAAGAATTGAGCCAATAACTAGTATAAATAGATGTTCAAACTCAATTGTGAGTTATGAATTCATTGTTGTTGATAGCCATGAAGAGCATCTAAGTAGTAGAAGGTAGAATTCATGAAAAGTTCAGAAATAGATCACATCAATTGTCAAGAACACATAGAGGCTACCAACGAGTAGATAAAGGTATTATTCAATCATGGAAGGATGATTACTTATATGTATGAAGCTTAATAGGATATGTTATCAGCAATAAAAGATTGCATACATCATTAGATCAAAGACTTATGTAGTTGCATTCTAACAAGTGCATCACATCTAAAATCCTTTTGTAGAAGGTGGACTTAACAGTTCTTTACAAATCTCTTAACAGAGTGCACAC
>MU224111.1:540295-554619 GCA_018584345.1 Thuja plicata
TATATATATATATATTTGTAGCTATTCAAATCTAGCTAAATCATGAATATATCATTTAGGATCAAATCGTTAATTTGATCCTAAATTAGTTCTTGGCCCCTTGGTATAAAATTTCTAGGGTAGACATTTCATATATCACTCTTAAACCTATCCTATATCTCACGCTAAGAAAGAAGGACCTAAACTAAATTAAGGTTGGCGCCAAGGTCTATACTAACTGGGTCGGCTTGGACTCAATTAATTCATATTAGCATATATATAATGAGTATTGTTATCGGCATTTGGACAATCACTCTATTCATGTCCAAGGTGTGAATTATCCATGTGATTTCGGTAGTCTCTTCTATACATCATGTGAATTACATTTTTCTATATTGGCAACAATCCCTAATCTATATGGTATGCTATATTGGTAAAAATTCATGCTCTACTATATTGGTGATGATCTATGATTCATACAATCTGAATTCTACAGTCATAGCATTTTGGATATCCATGACATGGTTGGCGAAGATCATTGAGATTACCTATACTTGATGATGTGAATTTTGTCTTCATTTAGAGGGCTTCACCACTCAAAATTGGTGCTATCTTGGTGACAGAAATCATACTCCAGATTTTGACTGTGACATTCTCATTTTAGATCATACATTGATAGCAATACACACTTCTAGACTTGATAGTGATTAAGAAACATATTTCATAGGTCATCACCAACATTGGATCTTGGTTTGATTGTGATTTATATCAAACCTTGATTATTAGCACCATTGAAGTTTGTAAGTTTTACGTTTTGAGCTTAATCTATATCTTCTTCATTGTTGGGTTTTTCACCTCCATAAGGGAGGTTTTTCTAGGTTATTCTTGGTGTTGTGTCCTTGTCTCAAATTTTAATTTTTGCATATGACTATTTATCTAATCTGAATAACTATTCATAGTTAGATCTAATACTAAAACTCAACATGGTATCAGAGCTTGGTTTGATTTAGAAAATATCATATCTAACCCCTTTTATATCTTTACACCTTGTCTTCTTCCTTGCTTGTTTGTTTGGTCATAGGTCCTAGGGTTGAATTCTGGTTTGAAAAGAATTGTGTTCAAGCTTCTACTTTTTCAGATACACCTAGGAATATTTGAAGACCTTCCTTTGGGTATTGTCATATCATGACCCTATGAGCTTGAGTGATTAAAGCATAGATCCATATCTTATTTCACTTAATCTCCTATTAGAAACTAGAAGATTCATCTTGAGGAAAGAACTTTCTTCTCCTGCAAGATCAGTCCTTGTATTTCTGATAAATGGCAGTTATCCTCAAGATCAATAAAAACTTGATCTATTCAGCTCTCTCTTTCACTTATCATAATGTTTTGTGCTATGGGTCCATTTTGAATTAATGTTACAGGTAGAGATTAGAAGGATGTAGATAGATGACCTCAGACAGACCTCTCAATCTCGGTATATAAGGATTAATAAGTATCTAATTTAGTAGAGTTCAAGTTTTGAATATAAATGATTATATATATGAAAGTATTCTCATTGACTATTTCTTCTGAAATGGTTTACTTAGAACTCTATTAGTACTAAAAAAACTTGATGATGTAGTTCCTATACACTTGTGTTCTTGATCTCAATCTCTTAATGATTTGATTGGGACCAAGAATGTCAAATTGTTGAAATAATGACTTGGGCTCATCTTGTATAGTACTCATCTGTAGAATCATAACATGAGCTTGTGTTTGACTTCTTCAAATGTCTTGGTAGAGGTGGTTCTATATTGGGATTTATACTTCATTATCCTCTTACCTAAATGGCCTTGTGCATTCTTGTGATGAATGCTTGCATGCATTCTAAGTGAGTTTCTATTTTTGTTTGAATTATGATATTGATTATCTCCATTGACTTGGATGACTTTAACCTAACATGAATGTTGTATGGAAATGTGGAAAGTCATTATTAAGTGAAGGCTTATCATTGAAGGGTTTGAATCTTCTACAATTCAAATCACTCCCAAGGGCACAAGGATCCAATGATTGACTATCTCAGGATTATTGATCTATGATGGAGATAAGCATTCTTTATATTTTCTCATGCATTGTTGTTTCCCTCATTATGATTTGTGATTCTATACATCATTTCTAATCTACATGATATGTGTATTTGGTTAGGATGGATTGAGTAACATATGGGTGATGTGTATCTAAATCCAGAGAGAGAAAGATCCTGACGTATTCTGAAGGAATCTCTGACTGAGGTTTCTTTTGAGGATGATTTTGAAGTATGACTCATTTGGGGATCCTTTATAACTTCTTGTGGCTTCTTCTATTCTATCTCTTTATATTTCAAGGTAGAACATTGTGATGTTAGTTCTTAGGTGTCTTATATGTGTTAACTGGGCATATTTTAAGTTGGATGGGTCCTACGACAAGGACTAGTTACAGTCCGTGTGACTCATATGGTTGTAACTCAAAGTGTGAGATCTATGAATACTTCTTGTACAATTGAAAGAAATGTTGATCCTTCAATTCTTGTTTTATTGGTTTAGAGGGAGTGAACCATGGATTCATGTCTTGTAATATATATCATTTGGATATCTCATGTTGTACTTATGTATTGCTCATGATGATGAGATCATCAATGTAGTCATGATAGTTTCACTATCTTTGTTGAGAGGGAGTCTCAACCTCCTTTATGTAATTTTGTATTTTAGACCACCCTTGCGGGAAATACAAGGTGGATGTTGTATTATTTGGATCTTCTTTAAGAGAATATATGTATATCCACCCTCTATGAGCAATGCAAGGTAGAGATATATTTGTTTTAGTTTGACCATCCTCTGTGGGCAATGCAAGATGGTGTTGTAATTGAAATCCACCCTTTGCGGGTAATGTAAGGTGGCATTGTAATAATTTTTGAAGTCCACCCTCTATGAGAAATTTAAGGTGGAAAAGGTTTTTATCACCCTCTATGGAAAATGCAAGGTGATCCTTTTGAGGCTTGTCCTCTTCCACCCTCTGCGAGTAGGTATGGTGGATATTCTTAACCATACTCTATGAGTAGGCATGATGGTTCCACCCTCTGCGAGTAGGCATGGTGGATATTCTTGACCATCCTCTGTGAGTAGGCATGATGGTTCCACCCTCTAAGAGTAGGCATGGTGGATATTCTTGGCCAACCTCTGTGAGTAGGTATCATGGATCTATCCTCTACGAGTAGGAATGATGGAAGTTATTAATTTTCTCTTGCAGGTGTGCATTCCTTCTTTGCGAGAAGGCATGAAATGATTTCCATGGTTGAAATATAGATCTCTCCTAGCTAAGAGGGAGTGTTGATGTTTTTTTAGCTAGTAGGATCTAGCTAAATCATGCATATATTATTTAGGATCAAATATTTAATTTGATCCTAAATTGGTTCTTGGCCCCTTTGTCTAAAATGTTTAGGGTAGACGTTTCATATATCACTCCTAAACCTGTCCTATATCTCATGCTAAGCAAGAAGGCCCTAAACTAAATTAATTTTGCCACCAAGGTCTATACTAACCGGGTCAGCTTGGACTTAATTAATTCATATAGGCATATATATAATGAGTATTATTATCGGTATTTGGACAATCACTCTATTCATGTCCAAGGTGTGAATTATCTATGTGATTTTGGCAGTCTCTTCTATGCATCATGAAAATTACCTCTGCTATATTGGTGACAATCCCTGATCTATATGGTCTACTATATTGGTGACAATTCATGATCTACTATATTTGCGATGATCTCTGGTTCATACAGTCCAAATTCTACATTCATAGTAGTTTGAATATCCATGACATGGCTGACGAAGATCTCGGAGATTACATATGCTTGATGGTGTAAATTTTGTCTTCATTTAGAGGGCTTCACCAGTCAGACTTGGTGCTATCTTGGTGATGAAAATCATACTCCATATTTTGACTGTGACATTTTTATTTTAGATCATACATTGACAGTGATACACACTTCCAGACTTGATAGTGATTAAGACACATATTCCAGAGGTCATCATCAACATTGGATCTTGGTTTGATTGTGATTTATATCAGACCCTAATTATCAACACCGTTAAAGTTTGTAAGTTTTATCTTTTGATTGTAATCTATATCTTCTTTGTTTTTGGGTTTTTCACCTCCACGAGGGAAGTTTTCCTAGGGTATTCTTGGTGTTTGTCATTGTCTCAATTGTTAATTTTTGCATCTGATTGTTTATCTAATCTAATTATATTTTCATAGTTAGATCTGATACTAAAACTCAACATATATAAATAAATATAAATTTATGTACCCAAGGAGATATAAAGGATAGTTATTTGTCATGTTTATCCTAGTTTAGATAGTTTTATCATTCTATCTAAACCCTTTTCTTTTTAATAAGCAATGCATATGTTTATATATTTATATAAATATATTTTGATGTATTTATATAACTATATATAAATGTATACATGATTATATTGAATGAGTCAACAATGGTTTTGATTTTCTTTTCTACCTCTTATCTACATGTTTTATCCATGAACTTATATGTACTCAAAAATAAGTGCAGAAAAGAATGGATAATAAAATAAAGTTTAAAACTGTAAAATTTTTATTGATTTCTAGCTCTTAACTTATCAACTAACTTTCTAAAAGAAAGAGAGATTAAAAAAACTTTTAACTTAACAACTTCTATATGAATTTTACGGCATTTCAAATATATTACATTTATTTTCCTCAACATAGGAACTTCCAAGGGAAATTTTGAAAAAAAATAGTATTTACAACATTTTAATTTCCTTTTTTCAACTAGTAGTAGCTAACTCAAAAGGGAGAACATACAATTTACATTGAATCCCAAGTTTACATTTCTTTATTTTTTTGTCACTAAATTTTGAGGATAACTATCCATAGAAGAAATTTAAACCATTTACAAGCTTTAGCATTAACTCCAAATTTAAATAAACTTAAATATTTAGAAACATTAGAGAGCATTGCTTCTCTTTTGTTTGTCACACCATTCCTTCCACTTCTTTCAAAAAATGTAGACCTGCAAATAAAAATAGTATAGTGATCATGGAGGCTCACCTCCCAACCTAGGCCTTTAAAAGGCCACCCTGAGCTAGGAGAATTAAGACCAAACATGTTACACTCATGCTCATTTCTCATACATAGAAAATCAAATTTTGCAACAACACAACAAGAAATTCCCATCCCAAGGCTTTCACATAGTCACTAAGTGACTCAAACATTGGGGTGAAGGTAGACCAAGTATCCATGACGATAATGTTAGTTTTACAAATAAAAAATGCCTTCACAAGGCTTATACTCAATACTATTTTGTCTCTTACCTGTCTCAAAAAAAACAACCCTTATGCCCCTCAAGGATACAAGCCAAAACTCCCCTTATAAGCCTCATTTTAACAAAAACAAAATAGCAGCAAGGACCCCATAATCCATGCTTATCCCTCTCTTCCTAAAAGAGATACTCTACACTCTATGGACTGTCACAAAAATACCTTCACCCCCAAGGATACTCTTCTCTCCCAAGGGTGAGTTTGGATTTTCACTCCCATAAAAATGCAAGTAAAAAACATAAATTCAAAAATGAACAACAAGAATTCAAGGAGACCTTAGCTCCAAACAACACAAAGAAGCACAAAAAAAATACAAGAACATATTTATTTTCTTCACATAAAGTGAAAGAATCTACTATGAGAATAAGTATGAGAAACCTCAACTCCAGCTATGTAATGAAGGTTGTAGAAGAGCTGCCCAAATTCTCAAATCTTCTTCCTTAGCCAAAATTATTACTACTTCCCAAGTTGTCTCCAAAATTGGAGACTGAGTGAACATCCTCTAAGTTTTGGATACCCCTCTAAAAAGGCTCTTCTCACATCTCCCAACCCCCTTGGGAGAGATGTGATTTCCCATTGGTTTTTCTTCTCAAACTCGTACATGGTTTCTAAAAATGGAACACAAAGAGGTGTCTTGGAGTTTGGGAAACATTACTAGCCAACCAAAGGAAGGTTGTCTACACAAGACAGATCCTTTAAAAGTTCATTTTCGTCCATCTTTAGAAGCCAAATTTTTAAAGGACTATAAAGTCACATGTAGGTGGTCCTATATTTAAAAACCACCCTTACCCATAGGTATATCAAGTTGGCTTACTTAAAGGACCTTAACTCCACCATAGGAGTTAGTTTAACCCCTTAAAAACTCACCTAAAGTTTACCTATGAATCAAATTTGATTTGACCAAACTCATGGCTCTCTAACCAAGTGATATCATTGGGGTACTGCAAGGTACTTGCATATGCATTGGTTTTACACAATCTCCCTCCATTGGATATGCCATTTCCAAATCATACACACCACAGGTGTCAAGTCACACCATAAATACACATCACAAAATATACATGGCATGTCCATTTAGGAATTATATAATTTACAAAATACAATTTGAACAAACATGCAAGCATTCACTTTCATGAATAAAAATTCATTACATACGAGGTATTGTCTCTTCAATTAGATGCAACCTTGGCTTCACTTTCACACATAGGTTTGGCATTAGTTCTCCAAATAATTATGTGTATGATGAAAACCTACCCATGTTGAACAATCTCAAACATGCAAACGTTAAAGATAAAAAGCATACAAGTTACATCAACATATCAAAAACTTAGTTCCTACACAAAGCTTCCAACATAACCTTCGATGAGCCAAACAAGTGCATCCAAGACTTGTTGATTTTCTCTTAGAGAGGGATGTGGGTGTTCTCTCCCAAAAAAAAATATAAGTCCCACATGATTAATGATAGTGAATGATTTAAAATATGAAAAACTAAATGTAGTGACAAAGAATGAGCTAAAGAACTAGTTATGGAGATCTAGTCTCAAGAATTCAATGCAAATGAGAGAAGTAGGAATGAAAACTAAATGCAAGACTATGTATTGAATGCAACAACTAAGAACACAACTACTATGATAAATGCAAACAAATACCAAACATGTTAGTAAAAAGCTCTAATTGAATGCAAGTAACTCTAAGAATAAAATATCATTATAACTCTAATATGCAAATGATGGCTGATTTATTCTTGGAAAGGCTCCTATTTATAGGATTTTGGAGGACTTGGGTGAGGTGTATCTCATGTGGCATCTGTTAGAGATTTTTCTTGTAGAATCAAAATAGATCAATAACTGACCAACTCTATAAATCCCAAATCCTGATTCTAACAAGACAAATTCTAATTAACGAGGATAAAACATCCTCCTTCACTTTGAGCTCCACATCACTCATGTGGGTATTACCTAATCTGTACACACATGAATCCTTGGTGACAAATACAAGTTTGTAGATATATAATTGTGGAATAGTTTTCAAACCCTTGGGTAACAAATACCTCAATATTTTATCAAGTCTTATACAATATTCCATTTGAATAGAGTATGTATGAAAACTAGAGCAATCCTAACACCTAACAACATGAAAGGGAAATGATTTTCAATTATGTTTTGGTTAATGGATCTTTGAAATACCCTGAGTCTTTCATAGACTAGTGCCTTATCCAATGGGCAACAAAGTCAAACATAACATTGCAAAGAAGATCATGAAAAAAGGAAAAAACACAGTCTAATATGTCTATATGCCTTACATAAGACATACCCTATCAATCAATTTCTACTTGTGAATCCACCTATGTATTCAAATATGCAACTCCCTAATCAAAGAATTTAACCCTCCCCTTGGAAGAGACCTTGGAATAGACCATGAATTAATCAGCATCCACTGAAAGATAAGTCTTGAATATCCTTAACACCACATCTCATACACACTTGAATACATATCCTATCATAGATATCCCTTGAATAACTTTATCGCAACCTTTACAATAGACAAAACTAAAACACCCTAGATGCCCTAGTTTATATGATTTAGAAACATAATGGATACAACTTGATAATAGAACAACAATACTGAATTTCACTCATAAGCAAGTTGTTATAATGATGTTCTTCCCTGAAAAAGAAAGAATACAAGAACACCCTATATGCATAGAAGAGGGAAAATATATACAGAAGATACCACACTTGGAACCTACTCTAAACTTTTGTAGAGAAACTAAATAGAATCAGGAACCCCAAAATAGAGAAAAAAATAGGAACCCTTACAAAGAAAAGAGGGATACAAATAGAAGAAGGAAACCCTAAAATTTAGGTTTGATTGACATCTGTCCTTCTTGAAATCTAATTTGCACTTATCATTCAATTCTCCACTAACTTGATATTTGTTCAAAAGATCTGAAAATATATTCTGATCTCCTTCAACAACTATCTCTTTAATAAATTTGATTCTACTAGTCTCTTCAAAATCTGATCTCACTCATCCTTGAGAAATCTGATTTCATTCTCTTCAAAATCTGATTTCATTTGCCTCTGAGAAAATCCTCCATGAATGCTTCTCTATCAAGATTTGAAATATAATATATTTCACCAGACAATAGAATAAGACTATGTTGAACTTGCACATTACTTTAATCTTTTTGCATTTTATAATCCTTTGTCTATGAAAATTTAATCTTATTTGCCTTTTAATATTCTGCATAGACTATACCTTTTGATTCCCTTTAATTTTTTATCTTGTGCACATTCTTGTGCCTTTGAAATTCTCTTTTATGCATTTTTTCCCTAGAATGCACTAGAATTGGACACTTGGCATGCTCTAATTCATTGCTCTTAACTGGCCTGAGAACTCCTCCTCTAACCCTAGTTCACTTGGAGATTTTGAGATAACATAGTCTCTAGATCTCTGAAACATTCCTCAACCATGGTTAGTTTAGGAGACTTGGAGACAAGCCTCAGTCTCTAAGTCTCTGAATAAACTCTACCCTAACCCTGCCTTGACCATGGGTCATCTTGTATAGTGTATCTCTGAATCTCTACAGGAATTCCTTAACCATGGGTTTACTTGGAGATTACACACGAGCCCTTGATTTGGATCTGAATTGGATGGCTAGGGATTAATCTTGGAATGCTAGGCACTAAACTGTTTGCATTTGGAGATCTAGCGCAGTAGTTAGTTGACCTCTGTCTTTGAATCTTGGAAGGAAACTAACTTAACCACTAGCATCTCCTGATCTCGTACATAGTTAGTTAACTTCTAGTAATTAAATCTCTGATTGTTTTTGACTTAACCACTAGCATCTAGTGACCTGGCACACGGTTAGTTGGTGGTTACCTCCTTATCTCTGAATATTATCCTTAACTGAGGTTTTCTTGCATGACCTCACGACTGCCTGCCATGTGTCTACCACGTCATCCTCCATCTGGTCTCTCGCATGACTGTACGATCTGACTGAGCACACCACTGATGTCATCTCATGATCATGCCCCTAATGCCACCTATCATCATCACCACTTGTCTACAAAATTGGGTCCTCTTTGATTGTTGGCACATTTCCCAAGGCACCACATATATGCGTGTGGAGAGCCCCCTACTCTTTCTCACTATATACAATGTTTTCCCTTTACCTTTTATACATCTCAAATTTCACTTCTGAGATCAATGTGGGATTAATCCCCTTTCATGTTTTAAATCTCTTTATGCATTCTACGCCCAAAACTATGGGGCCCACCACCTTGTTCACTCTTCCATCCAAGGTGCCCATATGGGAGCCTCTTAACTTCTTATTCATATTATGATGCAAGAATTGGAGTATTTAAATACTAAATACCTTTGGTGCACCTATTATGTGGAACTAAACCACAAAATATCTCCTATTGCGCTGGCTATTTATGTGTTTCATGCCCTATTTGTAGTTTAATTTATGCCTGCCAAACACCTTGAGCAGCCTTCCTTAGACCCCTATGATGAACTATAACTGATTGAATGTTTGAAGATGTTTAGTTGATGATCTTGCAAGACATTAAATCAGTTAATGTATTGTATTTTCATTGATGTCAAATTGATATAATCTGTATGGTCATGGACATACTGCTAAATACTTCAAAGAACCAATGAATCAAAGGTTATGCTATCAGTAATGCATAAAATTTAAGTACTCACAAAGTGAGTGTATACACCAATGGAGTGCACACCGATGGATAGAGTAAACCAATGAGAGAAAATTCACAGTGTTACCTAAAAAGAAAAAGCATAGCATTACTGAGGAGCAAAGTCACAGTGTTATCTAACGAGCAAAGCGCAATGTAACCCAACAGATAGATTTACAGTTTTTCTTGACGGATAGACAACAAGACGGAGATCCTGAAGACAACTGAAGTCTCACAAATGGAATAGTAAATTGTCACCAATGACTAACTGAAGTATTGACCAATAGAACAAAGAGTTTAGAAATGACAAAAGGCTTACCTGTCAAGAGATAAATATAGACTTAACTAGTAGTTATCATTATTTTAATCAACAAGATAAAGCCAGAGATAAGTAAAGGATTTAAATCTTTTTTGTCCAGTTGGCAAGAAGATCTCTACGAGATAAAACTAGAGTTTTTCTTTAAATCTAATTAGAGAGTATTGTGGATCACACCAAGATCAAGAAAGCCACAAAATGGTGAAATCATGTCTATATAAGAGACAAGATAATTTTATATGAATTATGGGAGTGATAGGAGAATAGATGCTAAAGAGATTCTGAAGGAGAAGAAATTCTTCATTCAGACCTGATCAAACAAGATGAGAAAAGAGATATATTCTGTAGACACCGAAAAATAGTGATACAACATCACAGAGTAGAATAGTGTGGAGCAAAGGTATTGAATTGATAACATTGATCCGAAAGGTAATGCTTTTATAATAGGTCTGGAAATTTGCAATTCTAGTTGTATATGTGAATAGATCAATTTATTGTTTCAATTTAACCATTGAAGCATCAAGTCTCTTAACCAATCAGGACTTAAAATTATTTTCTAATTGAGATACATCACAAGGAGTATCAAAAATTTTGATCATACAAAGTAGCATTGGATATTTCCAATACCTATTGATAGGCCAAGTGAGTGTTTGATCAAGGATGGTAGCATTAGATGCCAGATACTAAGTGACAAACTATTCATTTAAATCCTCTATCAAGGTTACACCTAACAGTGTGTTTGTAACCTTTAATAGGGGTGACTCTTCACCGAGCTCACTTCAGAAGAGTGAAAAATTGGGTTACTAGTCCCAGTGGTTTTTCCCTTAACAGAGTTTCCATATTAAAAATCCATGTGTCAATGTGTTTATGAGTCATTACTTTATTATTTTTCATTTCACATAAGTAAATATGGATTGATCGGTATACACTAATAATTTACTATATTTTGGTAAATGAATAGACTGCTTATCAAGAAATATACAGTAGAATGTTTTACAAAGCATTCCGACAAGTAGTAATTTTATATAAGTATTTGGAGGCATTCATCTTACATGACTAAAGATAACTAGAGGTATAATTTTGTGGTACTAAGTTTTAAGGGTTGATTACTGGAATATTTTTGAGGCCACTGATTCACCCCCACCCCCCTCCCCCCCTCAGTTATTACTAACAATTGGTATCAGAGCTTGTGTGCTTAGAAGGAAGGTTTCAAGACCTAAGCTAAAGATCACAAGATGAACATACGATATGTGCCCAAGTTGAACAAAGACAACTTTGCTTCATTGTAAATCAGGATAAGACTCCACTTATCAAGTATTGGAAATGATGTTACTCAATACTTAGATACTGAATATGTGTTTCCCACAGGAGCACTCATAGTTGAAACAATGAGAGAGAATCATGAGCACAACTGCATGATAATAGAGCTTGCTTCCTCACTCTCCAATGCTGAATTTGAATATGTCAAAACAGGCACAACTGCAAAGCAGATGTGGGATAAATTGAAGCTTGTACATGGTGGTGATAAAAATGTTATGAGAGCCAAGGAAGAAAGCCTTAGAGGAAAGTTTGATGATCTCAGAATAAAAGAAGGTGAAAAAATCACATAGTACAACACAAGAATCAAAGCGGTAGTCAATACGATCTGATGAGTTGGAGGTGTACTAGATGAAGATACAGTGGTAAGTAAAATTCTAAGAACCTTACTGCCTACTTATGCTATTAGAGTATCTGCCATACAAGAAATGAGAGCAGTAGCAAATAACAATGTTACTCTAGATAGTTTGATTGGAAGACTAATTTCATTTGAGATGAATAACTTTGATAATAGTGTCTTACCAAACATAGAGTCTGCATTCAAATCTTCTTTGAGAATAAGTAAATCAAGTCAAAAACACACTATGAGAAAAGATAGTGAAAGTGAAAGTGAAGAAGAAGATCTTGATGAAATTGAAGTACTTATGGCTAGAAGAATGTAGATAGGAAAAGGTAAATTACCACTTGTATGTTTTAATTGTAAAGAGATTAGACACTTTTCTGCAAGATGTCCTAACATAAGAAAACATGACAGAAGTAATGAAAGATCATTTGAAAATAAGTTTGACAGAGGTGATTACAAAAGCAACCAACAATCAGAAAGAAGAGATACCTGAGACTACAAGGACGAAGGAAAGAAGACCAGTTACCTAGCTACATGCAAAGATGAAGATACTAACACCAAATCTGATGAAGACATCGACATGGTGTGTGTGGCAGTAAAAGATGATTCATACGAAGATTAAAGGTATGTAGAAACTACACTCATATCTAAAGTTAGCAAGAATGATATTTGGATCATAGATAGTGGCTGCACTCACCACATGACTAGTGAAAAAGATAATTTTAATACTTTTGATTATTATAATGGTGGTACAGTAAGAATGGGTAATGATACACCTTGTCGAGTTGAAGGTAAAGGAACCATAATGTTGAATAACCTTATAAAATGTGAAAATGCTTACTGGGTTAATAGACTAAATTACAATTTGTTAAGTGTTTCTTAGTTAAACAATTTAGGTCACAGAGTAGCATTTGAAAATAAGAAGGTAAAGATCTTTAATGAATTAGGAAGGTTGATTGGTACAGGGGAGAAGACAAAAGGTAACTTATTCTATCTGAATGATACTAACACCACTTGCTTAATGGATAGAAATGAAGACATATGGTTATGACACAAAAGATTGTGTCATGTGAACTTTGAAAAAATGATAAAGATAAGAAAAAGGAGAAATGTCTGAGGCTTACCGATGATGACTAAGCTAGAACATATCATGTGCAAGAATTGTCAAAAAGGTAAGATGACAAAGTCTAGTTTCAAAAGAAAACCCATACATCTGATGCAATTCTAGAAATAGTCCATATAGATCTATGTGGACCCTTGAGGACAAATATCTACTATAGAGATAGGTATTTTATTCTCTTTGTTGATGATTTTTCTAGAATGATGACAGTCATATTTTTAAAAGAGAGATCAGAAGCATTTAAGACGTTTAAATGGTACAAAGAAATGGTAGAAAAACAAAGTGAAAAGAAGTTGAAATGCTTAAGGTCAGATAGAGGAGGGGAATTTACATTAGATGAATTCACTGACAATTGCAATAAGCATGGAATCAAAAGACAGATCTCTGCACCGAGAACACCACAGAAAAATGGAATTGTTGAAAGAAGGAACCGATCCATTGTTGATTGTGCAAGGACACTGATGATAGAGTAAGGCATCACCCAAATCTTCTGGAGGGAAGCTATCAATACTGTTGTTTATAGATTGAACAGAGTACAATTAAAGAAAGACACCAAGAAGACACCCTATGAGCTATGGTATGGTCACACACCCAATGTATGTTACTTCAAGATCTTTGGTAGTCAATGTTATATCTTAAAAGATGATATAAATGGGAATCTTGACTCCAAAAGTGATGAAGGTATCTTTCTAAGGTATTCCACCAAGAGCAAGGCTTATAAATGTCTAAATAAAGCCTCTAACAAAATTGTTGAAAGTGCAAATGGAAACATATATGAATTTGTAGAGAAGAATGAAAAGGAAATCACAAAAGAACCAAAGGACTAAAATAGGTTTGTTTACAATGAAGAACCTGACTCTCTACCCGAACAACAATGTATAGGTCCCGAGCAACAGAATATTGCAACCGAGTATCAGGTTGCAAATACTAAAAATTAGGATATTGCTCAAGATGATGTACCAAGCGATGGAGATCAAAATGAAGGACAAAATGATGATCAAGATGATAGGCAAAGAATTAAACCTATACTTGCCAGGTATGTCAAAAGGAACCATCCATAGAACCAGATCATAGGAGACAAGAAGGCTGGTATGAGAACTAGAAGTAAGTCTCTAAACACAAGATGTCTAATTTGTGATTTTGAGCCAAAATCTGTCAATGTTGCACTTGAT